>JAPDDN010000142.1:10000-30000 GCA_027422405.1 Ptychobarbus kaznakovi
CACACACACACACACACAACAAACAACAACAACAACAAATTAAGCTCGGATGAGCTTTATTTGTCACATACACAATACACACACACACACACAGAGACACACACACACACACACACACACGTTAAGCTTTACTACACCTGTGCTAATGTGTTTTCCCTTGTGTGACCTCTGCCCAACACACACACACACGCACACACGCACACACACACGCACACACACACGCACACACACACACACAGAGACACACACACACACACACACACACACACACACACACACACACACACACACACACACACACACACACACACACACACACACACACACACACACACACACACACACCACACACACACACACACACACACACACACACACACACACACACACACACACACACACACACACACACACACACACACACACACACACACACACACACACACACACACACACACACACAGACACAAACACACACGCACGCACACGCACACACAGGATTATACACCGATGGCTGTTGTGTGTTTCAGGATCTTCTGAATGAGCACAGCATGAAGCTGACCTCGTCACAGATCATAATCACTGTCTGTCTGACGAGAAAATCACTGCATGACTAACATGATCAATATCAGCCGTACATGACCGGACACACACAACATCAGACCGCTCACGCGATCTCAGATCATTACCTGGACTGTTGAAGAGGTTAACGAGAGTCGTTAGGAGTGGAATGAACAAACATTCATTATCCGAAGCACTTATTCTCATCCGGAATGCACTGCTGATTCCTTGGTAACACTATATTTTAGCATATTACTAGAATATCAGCCATTTATTAGTAGTAATTAAGCATATATCAATGCCTTATTCTACATCCCATAATCCTACCCAACACCTAAACTTAACAACTGCCTTACTAACTATGAATAAGCAGCACATTAGATTTATTGAGGTAAAATTAATAGTTAATAGTGAATAAGTGTTCCTATTCCTTCACACACTCCAGACTGTAGATGGCTCAGAATACAGTAGAAACTGCAGCTGTTTTCATTCAGTCATCATAATCATGTTGATTTACTCTGAACGGGTCATTATGCTGGTTAATCCGGTTAAGCGGGTCAGGGTTTGTGCCTGTAATCTCAATCCCGGTCCGTCTGTGTTTGCTAGAGTAGCTGGATTTCACAAACATTCGGATAATCTCGTTTCACAGTATTAACAAACACAATCCCCTTTCAGTCACTCGAGTCAGTACACACTCGCTAGTGCTCACTAGAAATAACAGCACAGTACTAATTAGTTCAGTCATCTAGGAGTATTAACCTGCACATTCACACAGTATAAAAGCCTTGAGACACAGTTACGTGTTAATGTGTATTTAATAAATTCTCTTCTGCTCACCAAAGATGCATTTATTTGATTAAAAATACAGTAAAAATGGCTAAATATTATTGTAATGTAAATCAGATGTTTTCTATGTGAATATGTGTTAAACTGTAATTTATTTCTGTATTTTCAGCATCATTACTCCAGTCTTCAGTGTCACATGATCTTCAGAAATCATAATAATATGAAACATTTCTGATTATTATCAATGTTGAATTCAGTTTATAATTTTGTGGAAACTGTGATACATTGCCATAAAATAAGACAAATTAATACTTTTATTCAGCAAATTTGATCAAAAGTGACAGTAAAGACTTTGATAATGTAACAAAAATGTTATATTTAAAATGAAATGCTGTTCTTTTGAACTTTCTATAATAATAATAATAATAATTTGTTACATTTATATAGTGCTTTTCTGTGTTCTCAAAGCGCTTTACATAGAAGGGGGGGATCTCCTCAACCACCATGAATAACTTCTATTAATTTGTGAATCCTAAAAAATAAAATATCTCACGGTTTCCACAAAAATATTGTGCAGCACGACTGTTTTCAACATTGTTAATAATCAGAAATGTTTCTTGAGCAGCATATTATTATGATTTCTGAAGATCATGTGACACTGAAGACGGGAAGCAGTTTTAAACTGTAATAATATTTTGCAAATTTAATGCTATATTTGAGTTGTGAAAATCAGTGCTGAAAGCAGTTGAAGGAGAGTACAGTAATGATCACAAGTGCCTGAAGTGTTTGTGCTGTATGGTTATTATTACTATGTGAGCTGGTTAAAGCAGAGAGCAGATATTAACTGACAGGCTTATGTCACTGGTACTTTACACTGATTGTGTTTCCTCATCTTTCCCAGTCAACCAGGAGTGAACTGACTGGCAGCAAAAACACATCGAACAGTCCAGCGGATGCCTCATTATCTGCTGCTGCAGCCCTGGACACACACACACACACACACACACACACACACACACACACACACACACACACACACACGCGGGCACACACACACACACACACACACACACACACACACACACAGACTGAACACACACACTCCCTCTCTCACACACACACTCACACGCTCACACATTATGCTGGCCAGCGTTGTGTCAGCTCTGGGTTCAGGCCAGATACCCACTAAACGGTCTGCACTGAACTGCCAGTCAAACCAGTAGAGACCGCAATGATGAGGCACACAAGCTCACTCCCCCCACACACACACACACACACACACACAGGACACACACACACACACACACACACACACACACACACACACACACACACACACAGCACACACACACACACACACACACACACACACACACTCACACTCACACTCGCTAAACACTCAACAAACAGCCTTTCAGTAACACTAATGCAACCTTTGGAGAACATTAATGTAACGTTCATTTAATGCTTGCAAAATGATCAAATTGAATATTCCCTTAACACTTGTATAATCCCCCCAAAAAATGTAACCAAAATTAACCGAACAACATATTTTGTGAATCACAGAAGACAGAAAATCATAATATAAAGGTGAGTTAATGATGACAGAATTATTTTTTGTTGGTGAAATATCGATTTAATTCTCTGGTTATTGCTACAATATGTTTCCAGGTCCAGTTTCCAACAAAAATAACTGTGATCTATATTGACTCCTATTGTGATTTAAAGGGACAGTTCACCCCAAAAATGATCCCACATGTCATTCAGACCCGCATGGCTTTCTTCTATGGATCAGAAGAGAAGATATTTTGAGAAACACTGAGACCCAAATAGTTTTGGACCCCATTGACTTTCATTGCATGGACAAAAGGCATATTGCAAAATATATTTTTGTGTGTGTGTTTGAAAAACATAACGCAAAAAAACAAAACAATGATGATGGTTTAGTCAAAGCAGGCATTATTACAGTTAATTTTTGGATCAAATTTCTAACAAAAATAACTTTTATAACTGTTAGTGTGATCTAAATGACTCCTGTTGTGATTTAAAGGCATTGTTCACCCACAAATCCCCATTCTGTCATCGTTTCCGTGCCATTAAAACCTGTATGACTCTCTTCTTTCTTCTATGGAATATAAAAGATGATATTTTGAAGAACGCTTGAACCCAAACAACACTGGAATACACCGACTTTCATCATATGGACAAAAACACTGGAACATTTCTTCTTTAGTTATTCACAGAAGAACAAGTCATAAATCTTTGAACAACATGAGGGTTGAGGGAGTAAATGATGAACTGTACCTTTAAGAGGCATGAGATGTCAAATTCATGCTGTTTGTAAAGTTTCAGAGTCTTTAGTTGAAGGTTTCATGTTTGTTTCACATGATCAAAGACACTGGAAACAATAAATACTCGTTAAATGAAAGAGGTGTATTCAGAAATCCTGGTTTCTCATCCTCTCTCAGCTTCATATCCTTGCAAACTTGTGCAAAAGCAGCAGCAAACTCATGATTAAAAATTGATCTCCGCCAGCAAGCACTCTTCACACTCATGCATTTTAATCAAAAAACAGATTTAAACATTTTCCAATGAATACGAGCCGTGTTTGGCCTGTGCATTCAATGCATCTGATTACGTAAGGAGAAGAGATGACGTCTAACAAAAAGCGTTTTTAATGCATCATTACATTACACTGCTATTTTTATTGAGCGTCTCACTGAACGTCATCTCAGGAGAACAGACGTCTGGAGATCCTCCGAAAAACTGAAATACCAAAATAAATGCACGGAATAGTTCACTTCAAGCACGGAGGAAGAACCAATTAAAAGTGCTGGAAAGTTTCTGACCACCAAGCATAGGTTTAATTAAAGTATTAGCAGGTGTCGTGTGAAATAATTGCTGAACGTTTCTGTTTCCTACATTCCATCTGTTCTTTGACGCACATAGAGAGCTCTCGGTTCGGGGGCACTCACTAGTGTCCATCCGGAGCGGTGAGAGGAAAGATGTGATGATAATGTTTGTGCAGCTGGGATCTGTGATGGGATGGAGGTTGGCGGCGCGTGACGGTGCTCATGAATACTGTACTACTCATGAATCCTTCAGCTCCACACACTGAGATCACAGCAGCTTTAGAAAGCCTCTGAGATCCAGTATTCCTCACTAGAACATCTCGACCCGCTTCTACAGGACACTCTACAGTGGCGCAGTCGAAACTGTCATCGAGAGGTTTCTTCCCCCGCCGTTCCCAGGTCTTTGGGACTGTTGAGCGGGAGCAGCCCCAGCCGTCCAGCTCCTCATATTGCCAGACCCAGAAGCAGAGCGTTGCGACCCACACTCCCCCGCAGGAAGATCAGGGGGCGAGGCGGAACTCTAGGTCGGGGTCCTCAAAGCAGAAAGATCTGCAGACTGTAATTTTGTCTAAGAGGATCTCGGCCAAGTGGTCCTGACAATCACACCGTCAGGACCCTGAGGGCAGCCCACTCTGGGGAGGAGAGGTACACACCTCAGTATACGTGCCCGATCCTCCTCAGTGCCCTCAGGGAGCTTTACTGATACCCCTGCCACCCCTTGTGCTTCAGGGCTCAATAAGCTCCGACGAGCAAACTTTCCAGCTGCCGCCCGGCAACGGTATGGCATGGGAAAGCTCGTCCCTCAAGTGAGGGCGCTAGAGCAGTCAGATCGGTCGTTCTCTGCCGGTCATCTGCTTCAGGGCACTGAAGTGGCTCCTCTCATGTCTCACAATGGGTCCTGCACACTGTAGAGAGAGGTTACAGAGTTCAGTTTGGTTCACGTCCAACTCGCTTCAACGGGGTCATTTCTACACTAGTGGGCCCCAAGCAGGCTCTGGTATTGGAACAAGAAGTAGACACTCTTTTGTGGAAGGAGGCCATAGAATGTGTTCTTCCTCTTGAGACAGAATCAGGGTTCTATAGCCATTAATTAATCGTTCCAAAGAAGGATTGTTGGGGGGGGGGGGGTGCATCCGATTATAGATCTGCATTTACTGAACCGTGCTATCAAACGCGTTTTGTTCAAGATGCTCACTATCAAAGAGATTGTGTCTCAGATCAGGTCCGAGGACTGGCTTGTCACGATAGATCAAATGCTTCCACGTATTCATTCTTCCTCATTACAGGAAGTTCCTGAGGTTTGCTTTCGGGGCGAAGCATACCAGTATCGTGTTCTTCCGTTCTGCCTTTCACTCTCACCCCGCACTTTCACCAAGTGTGTGGATGCTGCCCTGGCTTCGTTGCGACTCCAGGACATCCGCATACTGAATTACATCAACGATTGGTTGATTCTAGCTCAGTCAGAGTAGATAGCGATTCAGCATCGAGATGTCATCCTCGCCCATATTAAAGAGCTGAGGTTATGGCCAAATGCCAATAAAAGTGCCAATAATTTCTCCACTACAGAGAACCACTTACCTAGGTGTGGTGTGGGATTCAACGACAATACAGGCACAGTTGTCTGCTGATCATATCACAGATGTGAGGGGAGTGAGAGAAAGCCAGCCACTCACTGTCAAACAGTTTTGGCGATGCTTACGTGCCTTAGACCAGGGGACTCCAACATTTGTTACACCGCGGACCGGTTACTGTTAAAAAAGAATCTTGCGGAGGGGTGGGTGGGAATTTAAAACAGGTCTATTCATCTATATTGTTATCCGCACATGTTGAAGTAGATTCGTCTCTTGTCGTCTCTGAGAGAATATGCGCTGTTAATGCAGCATTAGATAACTCTGTAAGGTTTTTTTTACTTTCACTTTCTGTATGACTGAATGACGTTCACTGGCATATCTATTGCGCAAAGTTTGCACGTTGCTTGTGTGATATTCATTGGCTCGCCTTCATGGTTTAAAACTAAAATATTTCCAGTATTGCGACGTAACAACAAACCCCCATGCGTATGTATCTTAAACACATAAATACATGAAAGAGGAATCAAATCGTATGCCACGTAAGGATGCAGCGATTAACCGGTTTTACTATTAACCGCACTTTAAAACGTCACGGTTAATTAATCGTAAAAGCTCCACTAAACCGAGTTTTTCTGTTGCACGGAGCGGAACTGTTGCAGCTTGCGCAAAACATAACAAAAAAGTTACATGAGCGGTGCACCAGCTTAAAATGCCGTGCTTATCAGAGACACGGAGGCTAGATTAACTGTGACAGAGGAACCAAACAGCGATCCTTTATTTCCACCAGAGAATGACTGAAGTTGATAGTGTGGGACCATTTTGTGTACACCAAGAATAACCAGGGCGTCATTTAAATATTGCCGTTTAAATTGCTGTTAAAGAGTATACGTTACATAAAGGATAATGCACGGCTAGCCAACCTGTTCTCGTTGTGAAATAAAGGATTTTAATGCACGCCGTGAAGGCAATGATCACCTGACGCGAAGTTCGTTATCTCTAGCATTCTTCCCGCTTCAGACAGAGAGAGAGAGAGAGAGAGAGAGAGAGAGAGAGAGAGAGGTGACATTTGCGTGTGTGAATTAGTCTACCTGCATCTGCGCGTCCCTACAAACAATGAAGATTTGAGTTTATTTAAAAAGTAATTTTACCCCTTCTTTGCTGATTAATATAATGTAGCGATCCAGTATCTAAGCTATTTTATTAATAGTCTGGGCAGCGTTGACAACAAGCTTCTGTCCTCATAAATCGATCTCGAGCTCACAAACCAAAATAATAGACATGATTTTCTCAGGTCATATGTAAAATCAGATGAATAAAGATTATTAAAATGAATAAGTACGGATGACAGTTGATTACAATAATAGTTTAGTTTATTCCCCTCATTAGTAACAGTGTCCTCTGTGGGATAAATAAAGTTAATATTAGTCTTATATTAATAATACTTAATTAACATTGTGATTTATCATTCTTGTTATGGTATTATTCATAAGTTTAAAAAACTTTCACCATCTTTCCAAGTTCTGTACCTCAGGTCTAAAAGAAATGTAGAAAGATTATACAAAATGAAAACACCATAAACATTTGTGATCTATTTCCATTTGTTATTTTCAAAAGGGAAATACTGACTGATGTTTACAGAGCAGATGTCAGCTTATTAATTCCAATAGAAGAGAAGGATTTTTTTTTATTCTTTAGTATTATTATTTTGTGCTGCATTATTGCTTACTGTGTTATTTCTGTTTCAAAAGGCTGCAATAAATAACACTTTAATATCTAAAGAGAGTTTATGTGATTTTATGTTGTGAAATTAATAAATGCATAATAACCGTGAAACCGTGATTATTCCTCAGACTATAATCGTACCAACAAAATCTGTAATCGTTGCATCCCTAATGCCGCGCTGTCTGAAACACATCTCTTCGGGTGTGTAAGAGTAGCCTACAGCGCCAAAATTAATGAATCAAGTTCTGTTTTGTTTCTTCTTCTTGTGGTTTTGAATAGTTTGAACATGTACATTTGCAAATTAATCTGCGAATCACATGCCGAACGGTGGGGTCTGGACCTGGTCTGTATATCACGGATCAACGGCGATCTTTTTAAGCCCTAATAGCCTATATGACAGATCAGAGCAATATTTTATTTACTAATTTAACATGAAATCTTTAAATTGCTACTCCATATCAATCCCATACAGAATAATTAGAACAATCATTTATGCAAAATAAATAACAGAGCGTCATAGCTATACACATGTTCCCCAGAACTTTCTCGTGACCTGGTAGGAATTCTTCCACGGCCCGGTAGTGGGTCGCGAACCGGTGGTTGTTGACCACTTCCTTAGACATGTGGAAGAAACCTTGGTTCCTGTCTCAAGGCCCAATGTTGGGGGCTCCTTGTTGTCGCATAACGCTAACGATGGACGCCTTCCTCATGGGCCGGGGAGCAGTCAAGTGGGGCCACACTGCCCAGGGTCTGAGGGAAGGCCATCATCTCACGTGGCACATAAACTGCCTAGAGATGCTGGCCATGTTACGAGCACTAAAACATTTCCTCCCAGACCTAAGGGGACATCTTGTGCTTGTCCACACAGACAACACATCGGTGGTCTCCTGGGAACCAGATGAGTACTCAGCAAAAACTGCTGGTTCATCTGGCCAGAGGAGAACTACCCCCCCGACTGAGCCTGATTTCTCCCAAGGTTTTTTCTCCATTCTGTCACCGATGGGATTTTGGTTCCTTGCCGCTGTCGCCTCTGGCTTGCTTAGTTGGGGACAATAAATTTTCAGTGATATCGTCGACTTGATTGCAAAAATACTGAACTGAGCTGGATGATGACATCACTGAATTCAATAACGAACTGCCTGTAACTAAAAATTTAGTGTTTACTATTGTCCTTTTGCATTACTATTAGAAGACATCCTGTCGAGACTGGGGTTGAGGCCCGTGGAATGGAAGCTCCACCCAGAGGTGGTGGAGGTCTTCTGGAGGGAGTTCGGCCAGGTGGAAGTGGATATATTTGCATCGCAGGACACGACACACTGTCCGCTCTGGTTCTCCCTCACATATCCAGCTCCACTTGGGCTGGATGCAATGGAACAGATTTGGCCGAGGCTTCGTCTGTACGCATTTCCCCCGATCGCTCTGATCCTGGGAGTTCTGGAGAGAGAACACTGCTAGTAGCCCCGTTCTAGCCGGTCCAAGTATGGATCTTGGACATTGTGTACATTCTTGACGGCTCTCCGCTGGAGATTCTGATCAGGAGGGACCTACTTTCTCAGGCGGGGGGCACCATCTTTCACCCCCAGCCCGGAGTTATGGAAGCTGTGGGTGTCGCCCCAGAGGGTTGTTGAGACCGTACTCCAGTCCAGAGCTCCCGCCACCAGGAAACTGTGCGCCTTGAAGTGTAAAATGTTCATTTGTTGGTGCAGACAACGATTGCAAGACCCAGTCAACTGCCCAGTTGGTATATTTCTGGAGTTTCTGCAGGAGCATTTCTTTGCAGGGTTATCTCCCTCCACTCTGAAGGTTTAGGTGGTGGCCATAGCTGCTTACCACTCCCTTCTAGGTGGTCAGCCATTGGGAAGACACCCGTTTGTTACACGTTTTCTCTGTGGCACTCGGAGGCTGAGGCCAGTACAGTGCGCCAAGGTGCCCTCTTGGGACCTGGCGGTGGTTCTTGAGGCTTTTTGCAATGCTCCTTTCGAACCTATTGAAGATTTCTTGGACAAGCTCCTCACGCTGAAGACAATCTTCTTACTCTGCACATCTTCGCTGAATAGGGGATCTTCAGGCATTCGCTGTATCGTGCCTGGAGTTTGCCCCAGGCATGGTTAGGGCGTTCCTTTACCCGAGACCTGGGTATGTCCTCAAGGTGCCGACTTCTTCACCAGGTCCTGTAGTACTGCAAGCCTTTTGTCCTCCTCCCTTCGAGGAAGCAGGCCAGGAAAGACTCAATCTGCTTTGTCCAGTGTGAGCACTGGACGTTTAAGTCCACAGAGCTGCCCAGTGGCGTAAGGCAGATCATTTATTTGTTTGCTTTGGTCTGAAAGGGGTTCAAGCGAACAAGCAAACCATGAGTCAGCAGGCAGGCGCTTGCTTCCACAGAAGCTTACATGTTTGCATGCCGGATGCGCCTTCATACTACCTGGTTGCTCACATCACCCCGCTTGTGATATCTTGCGTCTCTATTGGACTGATTTCAGACATGCTTCAGAACACCAGGGCATTCTCAAAGTGTTCGATGCAGCATCTCGTTTCCTTCGGGGAACCATGGTTACATACGTAACCTCGAGACGTTTTGCAACACTAACCATAGTTTAACCATGGTATTTGTAGTAAAGCTGAGGTTATACAAATGAAAGTTAATACACCAAAAACCATAGTTACTACAATTTTACTATAAAAAAAACCATGGATAATTTTCCCTACATGTTAATGTCGTGTTAATGACTGCAGAGTAATATGTAAAATAAAAATTCGTACCTTATTTTTCAGAACCTAAACAAAATAAGAAACTCACACAGCTGTTTCAAATACCAGCACAGAGTCTGAGGACCAAAACGGTTTACAATATATCATTAAAATGTTTTGTGGTAGAATTCATTGATATCATTATAAATGTCTTCATATTCTCTCATCTGTTGTTTTGCTTTCACAATTTCTAGATTGTAGTCACAGTCTTTATTTTAATTTTAGACTTTATTTTAATCAAAATTACTAACAATACATTGAATAGCGATATTCCAACTTGTGTCCTCACTCCCTGCTATACAGAACTTACACTGACACCTAGTGGTGCGGATGCAGAATCACAACAAGGAAAACGTTTTAATCTATCATAATCTATCAGCTTCATGTGGAATAAATCACATTTAATTAGGCTACTGATATGATATATAGTATTTATTTATTTATTAAGCATCTTTACTGTAAACAACGTAAAGCCCTTGATAAGAAGGCAACAATAGTTGCACTAACACAGTGTCTGAAATTATGTAAACTTAAACTGACTGACATAGTTCTCATTGTACCTAAAAGTTTTCAGGAAATGAAACTTGCTTGACTTGTTACAAGCTTTGTTATTGGACACATTCACTGTATACGGCTGTAGAGAAGGACATGTTTTCACCAGCTGAAAACAACATGACATTTTTGTTTTTTCTGTGTGTACTGTCATTGCCAACAGCTGTTTTTACAGGTAGAATTTCATAAGATTTGTCTTTAAATTAGGTGCAGTACAGGTTCTTGTGTTTTTAAATGTGTATACTCACTGATTTTACTTATTAATGATTTGTTGCTGTTGTGAGATCTCGACAAGCTTGTTTCTCAGTTCTCTCAGTTGCCGTAAAAGCAGTTTGGCTGCAAATGATAGTTACTTGATGCCTTTTCTCACAGGTTCTCACTCCTTTCGGTTCCTTTTAACTTACATTGAAGGCACGACGCCATTTCCTTCATTTAGTGTTCTATATATGTTGGATGACATCACAGTTGGATACTACAATTCCGAGACAAACATCTACACTGCAAAAGGAAATACTACAAATGAAGACGAGGAGGTTGATCTCATAAATAGTAATCTAAAGGATTATTCCCCCCCTATTTTGAAAAAAATTAAAGAGAATTTTAAGAATAAAACAGACGGTGAGTTCAGTAGGAAAACACTAAGACAAAAACTTTAAATCAGTGCATGGAATGTTGTATATGTTTCATTAATATATACAAAACGAATTCCGGAAATGTTGGGACATTTTTTAAAGTTGAATAAAATGAAAACTGAAAGTCTTTCATATCACATGAGCCAAAATTGTATTTACAATATAACATAGAGAACATAACAAATGTTTAGATTTACAAATGTTACATTTTTATCCACTAAATGATCTCATTTCAAATTTGATGCCAGCTACAGGTCTCAAAAAAGTTGACACGGGGGCAACAAAGGGCTGAAAAAGCAAGACATTTTTAAAAGATTCAGCTGGGAGAACATCTAGCAATGAATTAAGTTCATTGACATCAGGTCTGTATCATGATTAGCTATAAAAGGGATGTCTTAGATACCCCTTTTCTACCAAGGCAGTTCCAGTGCTGGTTCGGAGCCAGAGCCTAGTTTCAAACCGGTTCTTTGTTTTTCGACACCCAAAGCACCAGCTCTGAACCAGGAAAAGCGGTTCGTAAGTAGCATCAAAACATTGCTGGTCGGACAGGTCGGTGCGAGGCATCGGGGTGCTGCAGGAGCGACTGGAATGTAGACGGCTTTTTATGCTTTTGGATTGCTCTTGCTGTGCTTTAGTGTGTTGTTTGCCGATCGATCGCTCGATCTGTCTGATGCTCCCTGAGCAAGTCTGTTGTGTTGGGCGCCACAGCCAAAACGAAACATGACACATATCTTGGGCTCCTAAATATCCGATCACTCACACCGAAAGCAGTTATTGTAAATTAAATAATCACAGATAATAGTTTTGATGTACTCTGTCTGACTGAAACCTGGCTTAAAACAAATGATTATTTTGGTCTAAATGAATCTACTCCACCAAGCTACTGTTATAAGCACGAGCCTCATGAGACTGGTCGTGGCGGCGGTGTCGCAACAATATATAGTGATATTCTCAATGTTACTCAGAAAACAGGATACAGGTTTGACTCATTCAAAATACTTATGCTCAATGTTAAACTGTCAGATAAGCAAAATAAATCTGTCCTATCTCTTGCTCTGGCTACTGTGTATAGACCGCCAGGGCCATATACAGATTTTCTAAAAGAATTTGCAGATTTCCTCTCAGACCTATTGGTTACTGTCGATAAAGCACTAATTGTTGGAGATTTTAACATTCACGTTGATAATACAAATGATGCGTTAGGACTTGCGTTTACTGACCTAATAAACTCTTTTGGTGTCAAGCAAAATGTCACCGGGCCCACGCATCGTTTTAATCATACGCTAGATTTAATAATATCGCATGGAATAGATCTAACTGATATAGATATCATACCTCAAAGTGATGATGTTACTGACCATTTCCTTGTATCGTGCATGCTGCATATTACTGATATTAACTATATGGCTCCGCGTTATCGCCCAGGCAGAATTATTATTCCAGCCACTAAAGACAGATTCACAAATAACCTGCCTGATTTATCTCAACTGCTCTGTGTACCCATAAATACAGATGAACTAGACACAATTACTTGCAACATGGGAACTATTTTCTCCAATACGTTAGAAACTGTTGCACCCATCAAATTAAAAAAGGTTAGAGAAAAACATGCTGCGCCATGGTACAACAGTTATACCCATTCTCTCAAGAAAGAAACTCGTATTCTTGAGCGCAAATGGAGAAAAACTAACTTGGAAGTCTTTAGAATTGCGTGGAAAAACAGTATGTCCAGCTATAGTCAGGCTCTAAAAACTGCAAGAACCGAGTATATCCGCAAACTCATAGATAATCACCAAAACAATCCAAGGTTTTTATTTAGCACAGTGGCTAGATTAACAAATAAACAGATGTCACCCGATCTAAATATTCCCTCACAGTTTAATAGTAATGACTTTATGAATTTCTTTACTGAAAAAATAGATAATATCAGAAATACAATAACAAACGTAGATTCTACAGCGTCTAGTACTTCAGCATCATTCATCGCACCCAAAGAAAAACTGCAGTGCTTTACAACTATAGGACAAGATGAGCTAAATAAACTTATCACTGCATCTAAACCAACAACATGTTTATTAGATCCTGTACCGACTAAACTATTGAAAGAGTTGTTACCTGTTGCAGAACAACCGCTTCTCAATATTATTAACTCCTCGTTATCTTTAGGTCACGTCCCAAAACCATTTAAGCTGGCAGTTATTAAGCCTCTTATTAAGAAACCAAAATTAGATCCTTGTGAACTGGCAAATTACAGACCCATTTCAAATCTTCCGTTTATGTCGAAAATATTAGAAAAAGTAGTGTCTGCTCAATTGTGCTCCTTTTTGCAAAAAAATGATATCTATGAATAATTTCAGTCAGGTTTCAGGCCCCGCCATAGCACAGAAACTGCACTTGTTAAAATTACAAATGACTTGCTTCTTGCGTCAGACAAAGGCTGTATCTCATTGTTAGTTTTACTTGATCTTAGTGCTGCGTTCGACACTATAGATCATGACATACTGATAGATCGATTACAAAACTATACAGGTGTTCAAGGGCAGGCTCTAAGATGGTTTAGATCCTACCTGTCCGATCGCTACCACTTTGTTTATTTAAACGGGGAGTCATCTCAATTATCACCAGTAAAGTATGGAGTACCACAAGGATCTGTCCTAGGTCCTCTATTATTTTCATTATATATGCTGCCCCTTGGTAATATTATTAGAAAATACGGGATTAGTTTCCATTGTTATGCTGATGACACTCAACTATATATCTCAACAAAACCAGATGAAACTTCTAAACTATCTAAGCTAACAGAGTGTGTTAAAAATATAAAAGATTGGATGACCAGTAATTTTCTCCTATTAAATTCAGATAAGACCGAGATATTACTTATTGGACCTAAAAACAGTACACAGAATCTCTTGGATTACAATTTGCAACTAGACGGATGTAATGTTACTTCCTCTACAGTTAAAAATCTGGGTGTTATATTAGACAGCAACCTATCTTTTGAAAATCATATTTCCAATGTTACAAAAACAGCATTCTTCCATCTTAGAAACATTTCCAAGCTACGGAACATGTTAAGTGTTTCTGATGCAGAAAAGTTAGTTCATGCATTCATGACCTCTAGACTGGACTATTGTAATGCACTGTTAGGTGGTTGTCCTGCATCTTCAATAAACAAGCTACAGATAGTACAAAATGCTGCGGCTAGAGTCCTTACCAGGTCAAGAAAATATGATCATATTACTCCAATTTTACAGTCTCTGCACTGGCTACCTATTAAGTTTCGTATCAGTTACAAAATATTATTACTTGCCTATAAAGCACTAAATGATTTAGCTCCTGCGTACCTAACTAATCTACTATCACGCTACAATCCAACCCGCTCCCTTAGGTCGCAAAACTCTGGACTCTTGGTAGTACCTAGGATAGCAAAGTCCACAAAAGGAGGTAGAACTTTTTCATATCTGGCTCCTAAACTATGGAATAGCCTTCCTGAAAACGTTCGGGGTTCAGACACACTCTCTCTGTTTAAATCTAGATTAAAGACGCATCTCTTTAGCCAAGCATTCATATAATGCATCTCACAATCTTGTACTGCCAGTCTATCTGAACAAATGCACATTATTATGCTTTAGCTTGGGTTATACTGATAATTTCATCCAGGGTTATTCCTGGATGGAGCTGCTGCTACGCTAATTGTCTTACTGTTTCTATGTTACTGCCACGGGATTAACATCCCGTGGTAGTTAGGAATTACACAAGCTTCAGTCTGGATCCTACCCTTAAACGATAGAGATGACCGAACACCTGAGAAGAGACGATGACAACCCCTCCGAGGACCTCCGAGATGAGCCCCAGAGACAGATCTCCAGTGAGGACCTCGTCACCTAGACATCCATCGGGGAAAGACCCCTGGAACCAGTGGACCACTTACACTCTGACTTTGCTGCAGTTGGAACAAACTACTGATTCGTCTGGCCGGAGGGGAACTGGCCCCCCGACTGAGCCTGGTTTCTCCCAAGGTTTTTTCTCCATTCTGTCACCGATGGAGTTTTCGTTCCTTGCCACTGTCGCCTCTGGCTTGCTCAGTTGGGGACACTTCATTTCCAGCACAATCATCGACTTGATTGCACAGATATTATTTAAACTGAACTAAGCTGGACAATGCCATTACTAAATTCAATAATGAAATGCATTCAGCAGATAATTGAGTGTTAAATCCTGTCATTTTACATTATTGACAAAATTTGCCTATTTTGATATTGTGCAGTGCTTTGTTACAATTTGTATTGTTAAAGGCGCTATATAAATAAAGGTGACTTGACTTGACTTGACATATTCAGTGACGTAAGACCTGGCTCTGTTTTGGCTCTCTAGCCTGTGGAAAAGCAACCGGTTCTTAAAGGGCTCGCCAGTCGCAGCAACTAAAAACCGACAAAAGCACTGGCTCTGAACTAGCACCTGGTTCCTGCTGGTGGAAAGGGGGTAAGAGAGGCAGAGTCTCTCAGAAGTAAAGATGGGCAGGGGCTCTCCAAAGATTGTGGAATACTTAAAAAACAAATGTCCTCAACATTAAATTGCTAAGGCTTTGCAAATCTCATCATCAAATTCTCATCAGATTCAGAGAAACTGGAGAAATCTCTGTGCGTAAGGGACAAGGCTGAGGATCTTTGTTGGATGCCCGTGGTCTTTGGGCCCTCAGATGACACTGCATCACTCATCAGCATGATTCTGTCATTGACATTATTAAATGGGCTTCGGAATACTTACAGAAACCACTGTTGTTAAACACAATCCGCTGTGCCATCTGCAGATGCCAACTAAAGCTCTATCATGCAAAAAGGAAGCCATATGTGAACCAGAAACGCCATCGTGTCCTGTGGGCCAAGGCTCATTTAAAATGGACTGTTTCAAAGTGGAAAAGTGATCTATGGTCAGACGACTCCAAATCTGACATTCTTGTTGGAAATCATGGATGCCGTGTCCTCCAGGCTGCCATCAGCATTCAGTTCAAAAGCCAGCATCTCTGATGGTATGGTGGTGCATAAGTGCATACGGTATGGGCAGCTTGCATGTTTTGGAAGGCACTATGAATGCTGAAAGGTATATAAAGGTTTTAGAGCAACATATGCTCCCCTCCAGAGGACGTGTTTTTCAGCAGGACAGTGCAAAACCACATACTGCAGCTATTACAACAGCATGGCTTCGTAGTAGAAGAGTCCGGTGCTGAATTGGCCTGCTTGCAGTCCAGATCTCTCACCTATAGAGAACATTTGGTGCATTATTTACTGAAAAATACATCAAAGATGACCACAAACTCTTCAGCAGCTGGAAGCCTATATCAAGCAAGAATGGGACCAAATTCCAACACCAAAACTTCAGAAACTCATAACCTCGATGCCCAGATGTCTTCAAACTGTTTTTAAAAGAAGAGGAGATGCTACACCATGGTAAACATGCCCCCGTCCCAACTATTTTGAGACCTGTAGCAGGCATCAGATTTGAAATGAGGTCATTTTGTGCATGACATTTTTTAATTTCTCAGTTTAAACATTTGTTACGTTATCTATGTTCTATTGTGAATAAAATATTGGCTCATGTGATATTAAATTATTTTAGTTTTCATTTGATTTAAATGTAAAAAACGTCCCAACATTTACGTAATTCGGGTTGTATATATATATATATATATATATATATATATGTGTGTTGTCTTTTTTTTACATCTATATAATTTAGCAGTTTTATTTTTGGTTAACTTTAATAACCCTGACCTTTTATTCACTGATCTTGAAAGTCATTCTTCTTGATGTCAAACAGGTCCAGTCGTTCATCAGTTCATGTCTCTGTGTGAATTGTTAGACAATGACATCCCTGGGCAATTGATTACTAAGATTGCTTTTGAAGGCTCCACAACAGAAGAAATGCGTTTTTCTGATGACATATTAACATATCAAGGCATAGAAAAAGTGACAACACTACATTTAGAGATTTACAAATGGCGTCATACAATTGTTCACCCACGCTGCATTTCGACACTCAGGAAGTATCTAAAAAAGAGGGCAACTCAAGGAAAAAGGAGAAGTAACCATACACTGTATTTCTCTCTCTATATATATATTCAATGGATTAATGTCATATGTGATGTCATTTTTTTTTGTTTATTCACTCTCCAGTAAGACCCAGAGTCAGACTGATTCAGAAAATAAACCCTGATTCTGGAGGTTTTCGTGTGAGCTGTTTGGCGACAGGATTTTACCCTCGTCACATCAATCTGACCCTGTTGAGAGAGGGACAGCCTGTCTCTGATCATGAGGTCATGGGAGGAGATCTGCTCCCCAATAGTGATGGGACGTACCAGATGAGAAAGAGTCTGGAGATCAGTGCAGAGGAGAGAGTAAAACACAAATACACCTGCTCTGCCACACACCTCAGTCTGGACAACAAACTGGACGTTGATTTGGGTAATAACTCTTTCAATCAAAATCTTACTATCAAAACAAAAACAGTTTCTCAGTCTGTGGTTGATTTTGCAGAGTTTGATCACGGGAAACCATTTAAATCAGTAATTCCTTCAGTTCTGACGGTTTTGGTTCTGATGTTGGTGTTTGGAGTTGCAGCTGCGATATGGAAAAGACAACATACAGGTACAAGATTTAACATGCATATGGGTTTAGAACAACATAACATAAATTTAACCCCCATAAATGTAAACATAACAAAACTATACATTACATTATATCATTTTTCAGATAGAGAATTAGTCTCTATTTCGTTTGGTTTTTAGATTAATCTAGAAGTGGTTATTCCACTCCTAGTAAGTGCTTTAAGTTACTACATTATTTGCTAATGAAAGTTCTGCTCTTAATCTTTAATTAAAGTAAAGCATTATTTGTAAAATTGTCTCAAACAGAAAATACTGTAGACACAATCATTGTCTATTCTCGTTGCATGTGAACCCGTAGACTATTTACGGTAGTTTGGATCTTATACTTTGAGTTGTTTTTTGGACCCACTTTATATTAGGTGGCCTTAACTACTACATACTTATATTTAAATTAATAATTTGATACAATGCACTGATTGTGTACATGCATGCTTTTACATTGTACTTATATTTTTTTAAATACCTATATGTAGTTACATCTGTAATTAATGACATTTATAATTACACTGTTGACCCATCTCTTACACATTAACCCACTCTTAAACCTACCCGTATCCCACCTCAATAGCAGCAGAGGAGTTTTGCAATACAATATGACCACAATAAGTACATTGTACTTATTTTTTATTTAAGTACACAGTAGTTAAGGTCACCTAATATAAAGTGTGACCTGTTTTTCTTTTGATCGTGGTTTCTGAAGATGATGGACTGTCACAGAGCCAGTCCATGTTGGAGTCTTATTTGATGTGACAGATATTTGTGCTAAAAACACCATTGAGTTTGACTGGTCACATTGCAATCAAGAACCTTCTTGAACCAGTGTTTTCCCATTTCAGCATTGTATTTTCAGTTTAATATGGCATGTTATTAATATGTACGTGTAACACAATCCCAAAGTAGCCAATACAACACAATGTCCACTTATGTCGTATTACTACATTAAGTTTAAGACTTCCATCTTTATTGTACAATTCATATTATGGGCTGTGCTTTCTCATGAACATCCGCTAAATATATATTTTTATTTTCAGCATCTGAAGAAAATGTGGAAACAAAGTTAAAACCCAATAATGTGATGTCCTGACCCAAAATAATATGTATGGCCAGCGAAACAATAAACACTAGACCAACAAACTAACCAAACCTGATCAATTATGATTCTGATTTTTTTTTCCTCAAGAGAAACGCTTCACTTTTCCGGTATGTTACCCAGCACAGTTAGGAAACTGATGCTACACAATTCCACTTTAATTTACTTGTTGAGACTCAAAAGTTTGTAATGCTATATCTGCAGGTCTTGGTAGTTGGCCAGTGTTAATCGTGGTAGAGTTTCAGACAAATGTGAAAGGGAAAGTCAAGGATTCAAGTCAAGTTTCACCCCTGCTTCTTCACCGTATTAGTAATTGTATTACTAAAGGTCAATGCATCAATAACAACAGAAAAGAACAGAAAAGGAAGATCGCAGATTAACTAACGTAACTAGGAGCTGTTAGTAGCTAAACATAACAATGTGCTTCCAGTATGGTAACCTATGGTTTTATGCCTAAAAAGCAAGCTAGTTTAAAGTAATGTTTGTTTTGTTTTTTTAGCATTGATTGTATTGTTGCCTGCTTATTGTATGCATTTGTTTTAACACATATGTCATATGAAAACTTGGACTAAATAAAAATGCATATTATAAAACAGATAGTTCCGGTCCTTGATTCTGATTGGTTGAGCCACTTTCGAAGCTGTTGTAAATTACACTACAAACCCACACCTTTGTTTACTTTGTGTGTTGCTTGGCAACCACTTTGTTCCAACCACAACCATTTCTGAATACTGTTTTTATTAATATCATTTGACTGAAACCTTACTACGTATATGGAATAACCATTTTATAAAAGCAATAATCCCTGTGACGCCGTGGTTT
>JAPDDN010000142.1:32500-35000 GCA_027422405.1 Ptychobarbus kaznakovi
TCCACCAATCCATCAATCTATCAATCCATAAATTAATCAATCAATCAATCAATACACCAATCCATCCATCCATCAATCAATCAATCAATCAATCATCAATCAGAAACTGAACACAAACACTGAAAACTGAGCTGATCTACAAACAGCCAATCAGATCTGAGCAACAGAACTAACCGATGAATAATGTATCACAGGTGTTTACCAGCGTCCAATCAGAACACAGAACCTCAACCTCTGCTTTGATGAACTAAACATCTACAAAAGCACAGAAAGCTGTGATAATCTCACGTAATAAGAGCTGATTATGAACAGAGAGAGCAAAATCAAAACAAGAACAAAGAGCTAATGATCAAACAGAAAGATGAAACTCATGGAGGTGAGAATCAGATCAACAAACGTGCGAGTTTCTCAGCAAAGGTTCTCCAGAAGTTTCTTGGAAATCTCTTTAATCCCACACAAACTCAAACTCCTGCGTTCAGAACAACACATGAATATTAAGGTGTTCATCCACACGGACTGGAGATAAATACAGGAGGAATATACAGTCACTGCACGTCTAACTGACTGGATTCATTCATTCATTTATTCCTCATATGTTTATTTATGCCTGTACTGTTCTGAAACTCTGTATTATGAGCACTTCTCGTGTTTATTTGACTCTTTGTGATGAATCACTTGCCGTAATTCCTCACTTTGGATAAAAGTGTCTGGTAAATAAACAGATATAAATGTAACCATAACACCATATCAGCATCAAAGCATGTATTCATGGCGAACTCATATCATAACAACAATATTTAAATTAATTGTGTACACAAATGTAACTATTATCTCTACAAACAAACAAAACCAAAATATTAGAAAGAAAGAAACTGTAGATTATTGCTGCTGTTGCAAACTGCCAATGCATATGATACTGTTCTGTGAGTATTTAAGACATACTGCTGCTGCACAACGAGCATATATAATAACCTGTATCTATACAGGTGGAGCTGGGGAAGGAGGAGGGAATGCCGCAGATGAAAGTGGATGCTATCCAGCCATTCAAATGTAAAGTGTGTGTTTAGACGTTTAATGAGTGTGTGTTTCAGTAATGAGTATGTGTTTTCAGTACTGAGTGTGTGTTTCAGTAATGAGTGTGTGTGTTTCAGTAATGAGTGTGTGTTTCAGTACTGAGTGTGTGTTTTCAGTACTGAGTGTGTTTCAGTAATGAGTGTGTGTTTTCAGTAATGAGTGTGTGTTTTCAGTACTGAGTGTGTGTTTTCAGTAATGAGTGTGTGTTTTCAGTAATGAGTGTGTGTTTCAGTACTGAGTGTGTGTTTCAGTAATGAGTGTGTGTGTTTCAGTAATGAGTGTGTGTTTCAGTACTGAGTATGTGTTTCAGTAATGAGTGTGTGTTTTCAGTACTGAGTGTGTGTTTCAGTAATGAGTGTGTGTTTCAGTAATGAGTGTGTGTTTCAGTAATGAGTTTGTGTTTCAGTACTGAGCGTGTGTTTTCAGTACTGAGTGTGTTTTCAGTAATGAGTGTGTTTCAGTAATGAGTGTGTGTTTCAGTACTGAGTGTATGTTTCAGTACTGAGTGTGTGTTTCAGTACTGAGTGTGTGTTTCAGTAATGAGTGTGTGTTTCAGTACTGAGTGTGTGTTTCAGTAATGAGTGTGTGTTTCAGTACTGAGTGTGTGTTTCAGTAATGAGTGTGTGTTTTCAGTACTGAGTGTGTGTTTCAGTAATGAGTGTGTGTTTCAGTAATGAGTGTGTGTTTCAGTACTGAGTGTGTGTTTCAGTAATGAGTGTGTGTTTCAGTAATGAGTGTGTGTTTTCAGAAATGAGTGTGTGTTTCAGTAATGAGTGTGTGTTTTCAGTAATGAGTGTGTGTTTCAGTAATGAGTGTGTGTTTCAGTAATGAGTGTGTGTTTTCAGTACTGAGTGTGTGTTTCAGTAATGAGTGTGTGTTTCAGTACTGAGTGTGTGTTTCAGTAATGAGTGTGTGTTTCAGTACTGAGTGTGTGTTTCAGTAATGAGTGTGTGTATCAGTACTGAGTGTGTGATTCAGTAATGAGTGTGTGTTTTCAGTAATGAGTGTGTGTTTTCAGTAATGAGTGTGTGTTTTCAGTAATGAGTGTGTGTATCAGTACTGAGTGTGTGTTTCAGTAATGAGTGTGTGATTCAGTAATGAGTGTGTGTTTTCAGTAATGAGTGTGTGTTTTCAGTAATGAGTGTGTGTTTTCAGTACTGAGTGTGTGTTTCAGTACTGAGTGTGTTTATCAGTACTGAGTGTGTGTTTCAGTAATGAGTGTGTGTTTCAGTACTGAGTGTGTGTTTCAGTAATGAGTGTGTGTATCAGTACTGAGTGTGTGATTCAGTAATGAGTGTGTGTTTTCAGTAATGAGTGTGTGTTTTCAGTAATGAGTGTGTGTTTTCAGTAATGAGTGTGTGCATCAGTACTGAGTGTGTGTTTCAGTAATGAGTGTGTGATTCAGTAATGAGTGTGTGTTTTCAGT
>JAPDDN010000142.1:45000-82500 GCA_027422405.1 Ptychobarbus kaznakovi
TAAAATAAATCTAAATAAATAAATAAAAAATACGAATACAAATACAAATACAAATAAAATATAATAAATTTAAAACAACATTAAAATAATACAATTAAAAATATAAAAATATAAAATTAAATTAAATTAAAAAAAATAAATTAAATAAATTAAAAAAGAAAAGAAAAGTAAAATAATATAAAAGTTTAATAATTTAATAATAATAATAATAAAATATGAATAAAATCAAAACTAAATCAAAATAATAATATATAAAACAATAAAAGAATATTGAAAAGAAAATTAATTAATTAAATAAAAACTAAATGAAAATGAATCCATTACATTAAATGATTAAATGAGTTTCCTCTTCCTCCAGTGTTTCTTGCTGAAGCTGATAGAGGAAGAGGATGGATAATGAAGGGTAAGATCTACACTCGTAATGTCCACCTGCACATTTGAGTCATTTGTCATGAATCAGAGAGATGGAGAGTTTGATTTTCTGACGTTCCCGGACTCGTGTTCAGCAGAACGTCTAACGCGCATCATTAAAGCGTCTCTGAACACGAGCGCAGCAAATGTCACAAGCCCTGAGTCACCATTCACTCCTGTCAGAGACGTTCAGAGCTTCTCTACGGCTGTTTGCATCCCTTCATTTGTGTCTGTTTTCATTACAGCGACTCCATGTGAGAATAACCTTCAGCAAAAGCCCTAATATTTTACATGCTGAAACCCGTCAAAATCTTCACGAGCTACTACAGAAAACATCCAGTAAGTTTCAGAATTTAAAATTTAGTTTTGTCTAAAAATGGCTTATATTGAAGGCAGTCTGCCAAAACGACAGCCTGTGGATTATTCTACTCTTTGATGTAACAGTGTGGATAAGCTCCGCCTCCGCAGAAAATGATCAACACCTGCTTCAACAGCACTGTCTGTTTAGCCACGCCGACCAATCTACAACGCTGCCTGTTTAGTCCCGCCCACTGATTCTACAGCACTGCCTGTTTAGCCACGCCCACCAATCTACAACGCTGCCTGTTTAGTCCCGCCCTCTGATTCTACAGCACTGCCTGTTTAGCCACGCCCACCAATCTACAACGCTGCCTGTTAAGTCCCGCACACTGATTCTACAGCACTGCCTGTTTAGTCCCGCCCATTGATTCTACAGCACTGCCTGTTAAGTCCTGCCCAAAGATTCTACAGCACTGCCTGTTTAGTCCAGCCCCCCAGATTCTACAGCACTGCCTGTTTAGCCCCGCCCACCGATTCTACAGCACTACCTGTTTAGTCCTGCCCACCGATTCTACAGCACTGCCTCTATAGCCACGCCCACCGATTCTACTGCATTGACTGTTTAGCCACGCCCATCAATCTACATCACTGCCTGTTTAGCCACGCCCACATATTCTACATCGCTACCTGTTGAGCCACGCCCACCGATTCTGCAGCACTGCCTGTTTAGTCCCGCCCCACGATTCAACAGCACTGCCTGTTTAGTCCCGCCCCCCGATTCTACAGCACTGCCCCGCCCGCAGATTCTACATCGCTGCCTGTTAAGTCCCGCCCACCGATTCTACATCGCTACTTGCTTAGCCACGCCCACCAATTCTACAGCACTGCCTGTTTAGTCCCGCCCACCGATTCTACATCGTTACCTGTTAAGTCACGCTCACCAATTCTACACCAAAGCCTGTTTAGTCCCGCCCACCGATTCTACATCGCTACCTGTTTAGCCACGCCCATCGATTCTACAGCACTGCCTGTTTAGCCACGCCCACAGATTCTACATCGCTACCTGTTGAGCCACGCCCACCAATTCTACAGCACTGCCTGTTTAGTCCCGCCCACCGATTCTACAGCACTGCCTGTTTAGTCCCGCCCACCTATTCTACAGCACTGCCTGTTTAGTCCCGCCCACCGATTCTACAGCACTGCCTGTTTAGCCCCGCCCACCTATTCTACAGCACTGCCTGTTTATCCCCGCCCACCTATTCTACAGCACTGCCTGTTAAGCCCTGCCCACCGATTCTGCAGCACTGCCTGTTTAGTCCCGCCCACCGATTCTACAGCACTGCCTGTTTAGCCCCGCCCACCTATTCTACAGCACTGCCTGTTTAGCCCCACCCACCGATTCTACAGCACTGCCTGTTAAGCCCTGCCCACCGATTCTGCAGCACTGCCTGTTTAGTCCCGCCCACCGATTCTACAGCACTGCCTGTTTAGCCCCGCCCACCTATTCTAGCCCCGTTTAGCCCCGCCCACCGATTCTGCAGCACTGCCTGTTAAGCCCTGCCCACCGATTCTGCAGCACTGCCTGTTTAGTCCTGCCCCCGATTCTACAGCGTTGCCTGTTTAGCCCCGCCCACTGATTCTACAGCACTGCCTGTTTAGTCTCGCCCACTGATTCTACAGCACTGCCTGTTAAGCCCCGCTCACCGATTCTGCAGCACTGCCTGTTTAGTCCTGCTCCCCGATTCTAGAGCGTTGCCTGTTTAGCCCCGCCCACTGATTCTACAGCACTGCCTGTTTAGTCTCGCCCACCAATCGTTTACAAACAAGAAACAATTCAACACGGGATTTTCACTAAACTAAACTAAAAGTCGATGCCGTTGGTGCTATATTGGATCTGACAGTAATGTCACAACACAAGTGTGAGTAACTGTTTTAATTAGATGATCACTATTGCTTTGTCACTTCTTACAGTCTGATATGTATTGAGTTATTTATGTATTTTTAACAAATCATAATGACTAAAAAGAAAATAATTATAAGCCAATTATCATCAGGAAGGTCACACTCTTTGTTCAGCTGTTTAACAGTGATTTCTGTGGCCTTCATGTCAGTATGTTATTGAGTCGACACAAAGGCCAGGACCCGGGCAGACTAATTAAGCTCTTCTTCTACAGCATGCAGTCTAATGACCCACAATGCTTTGCTGCAGAGCAGCGGCCGCTCACCTGGGTCTCTCTGCTGATCGCCGAGCGTTTCTACGGTCACTGCTCTGCTAATTAAACGCACTGCGGCGGCTCGTAATCTGTCAGTGGCGTTCGTTACGCCGGGCCTCATTAGCAGAGCTGAGGGACGCCGCTGTATGCAAACCAATTCAAATTCAATTCAGCACTGACATAGAAATCATGACTGAAAAATAATCAGTAAATAATGACTACTACTAAAGCTGCAACTCAAATTAAAACAACTGAACATGCAATTTCTTCAAATAAATGTTATCTGAAAAATTAATATTTTGTATCTATAAAAATAACTTATTATTATTAATATTATTATTAACTAAAAGTAAATATATTATTATTATTGTATTAAATATTATATTATTTTATATGTTTTTTGTACAACATTATTATTTCATACTGTGTTTAATATTATTATTAAATAAATATTATTACATATTAATGTTTCAAATACTATTATTTCAATATTATTTTAGATTTAATACATGATATTTGACATTGATAAATAATAATATTATTATTAAAATTATATTTAACATTTATATATTGAATACTATTAATATTATTTAATATTATTATTAATAATAATAATATATTTAACATTATATTATTGTTGTTGTTGTTAATACTTAATATTTTATATTCAGCTATTATTTGTTTCGTTATATTTACTGTTATTATAAATATATATATAAAACATTTTTTATTTTTTTTGTAATACTACTGCTGGTGAATTGCCAAACCATGACAGTGAAGCAGAGACGTCTCATGTTACTCATCATGAGAGAGAGAGAGTGCTTGAGCCTGTGCAGAGTCTGGTACACACAGAGAGAGATTTTAGAGAGACTCCTGAGGGGTGGGGGGGGGGGGAGAGAGAGAGAGAGAGAGAGAGAGAGAGAGAGAGAGAGAGAGAGAGAGAGAGAGAGAGAGAGAGAGAGAGAGAGAGAGAGAGGAGAGACTTTTTGACTTTTAAGGTCTCTTTTATTTAAAAAAAAAAAGACATCATGAGAAAAAAATCAACTAAGAGGCCCATTAGACCATCTGAAACAATGAGTCGTGCTCATTTAGGAACGGCTGGGCAGCACAGGAATGAAACGGACCATTTGTCCTGCATTATAAGTGTTTCGAGAGCAGAAAGCTGAACGAGTGGAAATGACAGTGTTTAATGTCTCTGTGAAGGTTACTGAGCTCCGGCTGCTAAATCAGCTTTAGTTCATGAGAAGCGGCTCTCAGCATCAGTGAATCAAAGCCCAAACATCATGCTAACATCATCATCCCACCAAACACACGTCTGATTCAAATCTAAATTAAAAAAAAAAATAGGCAAATAATATTTTCTATATTTGATACAATCACACAGGCATGATTAGAACGTTACAAATTCCAATCTGCATTCGCTGGCTGGCTCTGATCCAGATACAGACACGTTTTTACAGCACTGTGCATTATAACCAATCACACACGATTCTGTTGAGCTAATGAATGCACTGACCAATCAGAGGTGTTCAGATGAGTCACCGCTAAAATGTTGGTGTGTTCTTCACTCAATCGCTGACTGAATACCTCTTTCTGGCAAATTCTCTCGTCAGAAACAACATAGTGCAAATGTGTGTATGAATCTATGAGTAAGATATTAATGTCACTGTGTAAACAGCTTCAGTGACTTGAATGGGAGTTTTTGAGAGTGCTTGAATTCTCGACTGTCAGTGAAAATGTTCTTTGATAATGTACACATTTTTCTCTCTTTCTGTACAATGAAAGCATTATGATAAGTAGCCTAACTTACATTGTGTTTAATATTCATATTAAATATAAAGTCAGTCATATTAAAATATATTATGGCATGACACCCACATCTGTTACTTAAGTAAACAGACAGGTTCATATGCATAGTTAATATACTACATTATTAGGCTACGTTGACCATCATAATCTAGGTAACAATCTAGATATTTTCATATTTCTGTGTGCCAAATGACAACCCCCCACCCCCACCCCCTCAAAAATAATGACTGCATGATGCCCCTGAGTGTGTGTGTGTGTGTGCATGCGTGTGTGTCCATAGGAAAATGTGTTTAATGTAGTTAGCAGAGAGAAAATGGCGCAAATCAAAAGATCCATCAGACCTGTGTATCTATCAGTCTTTGCTTTCATCTTTCTCTGCCTAAGTCCATACTGCCAAAGCTTCATACTTCCACAACAAGATCAACAGTGCATCTGACACACACAATCTCTTCAAATCATTCAACTCTCTCTCCTCTGTCACAAGAACTCAAACCAACCAACCACATATACTGCTAAAACTCACCTCTTCTCCATCTGTCCCCTCACTGAGGCGGAAGTATCCAAACTTCTCCTCTCCAGCCGTCCTACAACATGTCCTCTAGACCCAATCCCCTCGCACCTTCTCCAAGCAATCTCTCCCACACTCTTACCAGCACTCACACACATCGTCAACACATCTCTCCTCACAGGCATCTTCCCCACTGCATTCAAGTAGGCTCGGGTAACCCCACTGCTCAAAAAAACACACATTAAACACTTTTCTTATAGATAGCTACAGACCTGTCTCTCTCCTTCCAATCATAGCGAAAACGCTTGAACAAGTCGTTTTCAACCAGTTATCATTATTTCTGTAAAATACTAACCTAATGGATGCTAACCAATCAGGTTTCAGACGTGGACATTCAACTGAGACTGCGCTACTCTCAGTCACTGAAATCTTGTGGATTGCAAAAGCTGATTCCAAAAAATCAGTTCTTATTCTGTTGGATCTATCTGCTGCTTTTGACACGGTTAACCATCAGATCCTCCTGTCCACCCTTCTCATCACTGGACATCACTGGGACCCCACTTCGCTGCTTTAAATCCTATCTCACTGGCAGGTCCTTCAGGGTGTCCTGGGGAGGGGAGGTATCCAAAACACATCAACTGGTCACTGGGGTTCCTCAAGGATCAGTTCTTGGACCCCTCCTCTTCTCCACATACACTACATCACTGGGTCCCATCATACAGGCACATGGCTTCTCATACCATTTCTACACTGATTACACACATCTCTATCTCTCTTTTCAACCAGATGATCCAACGGTAGCTGCACGGATCTCAGGCTCATCTCGGCATGCATGAAAGAACATCACTTACAGCTCAACCTGGCACAGACTGAGCTTCTCGTCTTCCCTGCCACTCCAACTCTACAGCATGCTTTTACCATCCAAATAGGTTCATCAACAATTACCCCATCAAGTTCAGTCAGAAATATTGGGGTAATTTTCGATGACCATCTGACTTTCAAAGAGCACATTGCAAAAACTGCTTGATATTGCATTGCACACATCAGAAATATCAGACCCTTCCTTACACAGCGTGCTGCACAACTTCTTGTCCAGACCTTTGTCATTTCTAGACTGGACTACTGCAATGCTCTTCTAGCTGGACTTCCATCAAACACAATCAAACCTCTACAAAATGATTCAGAATGCAGCGGCACGACTGGTCTTCAACGAACCCAAAAGAGCCCATGTTACACCTCTCTTTGTCTCCTTGTAGTGGCTCCCAGTTGCAGCTCGCATCCAGTTCAAGACACTGATGCTTGCATATAGAACAACCACAGGCTCAGCACCCGCCTACTTCCACTCACTATTACGAATTTACATCCCCTCCAGAAGCCCCGCCTACTTCCACTCACTATTACGAATCTACATCCCCTCCAGAAGCCCCGCCTACTTCCACTCACTATTACGAATCTACATCCCCTCCAGAAGCCCCGCCTACTTCCACTCATTATTACGAATCTACATCCCCTCCAGAAGCCCCGCCTACTTCCACTCACTATTAGGAATCTACATCCCCTCCAGAAGCCCCGCCTATTTCCACTCACTATTACGAATCTACATCCCCTCCAGAAGCCCCGCCTGCTTCCACCTCACTATTACGAATCTACATCCCCTCCAGAAGCCCCGCCTTTTTCCATTCACTATTACGAATCTACATCCCCTCCAGAAGCCCCGCCTACTTCCACTCACTATTACGAAATCTACATCCCCTCCAGAAGCACCGCCTATTTCCATTCACTATTACGAATCTACATCCCCTCCAGAAGCCCCGCCTACTTCCACTCACTATCACGAATCTACATCCCCTCCAGAAGCCCCGCCTACTTCCACTCACTATCACAAATCTACATCCCCTCCAGAAGCCCCGCCTACTTCCACTCACTATCACAAATCTACATCCCCTCCAGAAGCCCCGCCTACTTCCACTCACTATCACAAATCTACATCCCCTCCAGAAGCCCAGCCTACTTCCACTCACTATCACGAATCTACATCCCCTCCAGAAGCCCAGCCTACTTCCACTCACTATCACGAATCTACATCCCCTCCAGAAGCCCCGCCTATTTCCACTAACTATTACGAATCTACATCCCCTCCAGAAGCCACTCCTACTTCCACTCACTATTACGAATCTACATCCCCTCCAGAAGCCCCTCCTACTTTCACTCACTATTACGAATCTACATCCCCTCCAGAAGCCCCTCCTATTTCCACTCACTATTATGAATCTACATCCCCTCCAGAAGCCCCGCCTACTTCCACTCACTATTACAAATCTACATCCCCTCCAGAAGCCCCGCCTACTTCCACTCACTATTACGAATCTACATCCCCTCCAGAAGCCCCGCCTACTTCCACTCACTATTAAGAATCTACATCCCCTCCAGAAGCCCCGCCTACTTCCACTCACTATTACGAATCTACATCCCCTCCAGAAGCCCCGCCTACTTCCACTCACTATTACGAATCTACATCCCCTCCAGAAGCCCCGCCTACTTCCACTCACTATTACGAATCTACATCCCCTACAGAAGCCCCGCCTACTTCCACTCACTATTACGAATCTACATCCCCTCCAGAAGCCCCGCCTACTTCCACTCACTATTACGAATCTACATCCCCTCCAGAAGCCCCGCCTACTTTCCACTCACTATTACGAATCTACACCTCCTCCAGAAGCCCCGCCTACTTTCCACTCACTATTACGAATCTACATCCCCTCCAGAAGCCCCTCCTACTTCCACTCACTATTACGAATCTACATCCCCTCCAGAAGCCCTCCTACTTCCACTCACTATTACGAATCTACATCCCCTCCAGAAGCCCCGCCTACTTCCACTCACTATTACGAATCTACATCCCCTCCAGAAGCCCCTCCTACTTCCACTCACTATTACGAATCTACATCCCCTCCAGAAGCCCCTCCTACTTCCACTCACTATTACGAATCTACATCCCCTCCAGAAGCCCCTCCTACTTCCACTCACTATTACGAATCTACATCCCCTCCAGAAGCCCTCCTACTTCCACTCACTATTACGAATCTACATCCCCTCCAGAAGCCCCTCCTACTTCCACTCACTATTACGAATCTACATTCCCTCCAGAAGCCCCGCCTACTTCCACTCACTATTACGAATCTACATCCCCTCCAGAAGCCCCTCCTACTTCCACTCACTATTACGAATCTACATCCCCTCCAGAAGCCCGCCTACTTCCACTCACTATTACGAATCTACATCCCCTCCAGAAGCCCCGCCTACTTCCACTCACTACTACTTCCACTCCCTTATAACAATCTACATCCTCTCCAGAAGCCCCGCCTACTTCCACTCACTATTACGCCTACTTCCACTCCCTTTTAACAATCTACATCCCCTCCAGAAGCTCCGCCTACTTCCACTCACTATTACGAATCTACATCCCCTCCAGAAGCCCCTCCTACTTCCCCCTCCACTCACTACATTACCCCTCCTAAATCGAATACATCCCCTCCAGAAGCCCCTCCTACTTCCACTCACTATTACGAATCTACATCCCCCAGAAGCCCAGCCTCCACTCACTATTATGAATTAATCTCTCCAGCCCCGCCTACTTCCACTCACTATTATGAATCTACATCCCCTCCAGAAGCCCCGCCTACTTCCAATCACTATTACGAATCTACATCCCCTCCAGAAGCCCCGCCTACTTCCACTCACTATTACGAATCTACATCCCCTCCAGAAGCCCCTCCTACTTCCACTCACTATTACGAATATACATCCCCTCCAGAAGCACCGCCTACTTCCACTCACTATTATGAATCTACATCCCCTCCAAAAGTCTGAGATCTGCTAGTGAGCGACGCCTCGTGGTATCATCACAGAGAGGCTCAAAATCACTCTCCAGAACATTCTCGTTCACCGTTCCTGGCTGGTGGAATTAACTTCCCACCGCCATCCGAAATGCTGAGTTCCTACATTTTCAAGCAACAACTGAAAACTGATCTCATCCATCATCACTAGACTTCATCTAAAAAAAAAAAAAAACACTTTGCTCTCTTTCCCTTAACCTCTCACTGTCTGGCAAGTATTTGCTCTGAACAATGCCTGGAACTTTGTATAACAAGAACTTCATGTGTCTGTTTGCCTCTGTATAATGTATTGCTTATTGTATTCTTCAATTGTAAGTCACTTTGGATAAAAGCGTCCTACATCCCTGCAAATGTATCAGGAGTTCCTGAACAGCAGACGTGTTTGAGGTTTAATGACTCGTCTGTGTTTGTTCATCATCATGAGAAAAACAAACACGGTTAAAAAAAAATTCAAACAAAAGGTGACAACTTGCCCCAACCTGACATTAAGGAAAAATACTCTTCTGAGAACACAGTTCAACCTTCAGTATATCCACCTTATTTTTAATGCATGAACAGTCGTCTGGTGTCATTCACTTCCAGTTATTTTACTAAACAGCTTATTAAGCTGCTTGATTTAGCAAACTGTTATTTTTCCTGAAGCTCAAACAGTGAAGCAGACGCTTGCAACACAAGGGTCACGGAGTCAAATGCTAGAAAATGCATGAACTGATAAAAATTTAAATGTGTACTTTAAATGTAAGTCGCACTGGATAAAATGCATAAATATATAAAATGTTTAAAACAAACATCTCAGTTCATCTCAGACTATCTTCAGTGCTTAATCCTCTTCAGTAAGTCAACAACTTGATTTTTTTATAAAAAGTTTTATTTAGTTTTTGTCATTGAAATTTTGAAACTTCTTGTCATTATGTATGAAAATAATCAGTAAAATATTTTGTTCTCAATTTATCTTGGACCTTGAACTTTTGTTTTCTAAATATTTTAATGTAAAATAATATCTACCTACAGTACACATGCAGTTCCCTTCAAAGGTTAGAATTTTTTTAAATATGCTTTACAAAGTCTCTTCTGCTCACTAAGGCTGCATTTATATTATCAAACATACAGTACAAATTTTGAAATATTATTTTAATGTAAAACAGCTGTTTTCTATGTGAATATGTGTTAAACTGTAATTTATTTCTGTATTTTCAGCATCATTACTCCAGTTTTCAGTGTCACATGATCTTCAGAAATCATTCTGAAACAAAGGCTTTTGATAATTAATAGTTTTTTGAAGTATGATTAAACAAATTAATTAGTTTTTGCATTCATCATGAATGCATTAAATTGATCAAAAGCAAATGTAAAGACATTTATGACATAACAAAATATTTATATTAAATTATATTAAATAAATGCGGTTGCTGCCCAAAAATATTGTGCAGCACAACTGTTTTCAACATTGCTAATAATCAGAAACGTTTCTTGAGCAGCAAATCAGCATACTATTATGATTTCTGAAGATCATGTGACACTGAAGACTGGAGTAATGATGCTGAAAATACAGCTGCACATCACAGAAATAAATTACAGTAAAAAAATATATTCACATAGAAAACAGCTATTTTACATTCTAATAATATTTCACTGTTTTTACTGTATTTGTGATCAAATAAAATCAGCCTCGGTGAGCAGAAGTAAAAAAAAATCATAATGCTTCCAAACATCTTCACTGCAAAATAATTTAATCTATATTTCCTCTGACTCCTTTATATCTGTACAACTGATATGAATCTCAAACTCTCCCTGAAGAACCACCAAATCATCCATCCGCCAATCAGGACAGACTGTGGCCAGAGATGCAGGTGAGAAGCAGGTGAGGTGGAAAAAGGTGAGAACATTGCCCGGATCGGACGCATGCTCCACAGGGAAATTATTTTAAAGATATTTGCTTTACATGCTCATTTGGAGTTAATAAGTTGGTGGCGCTCTTACCGGCGACGGTGACTTTAGCGGTGTGGCTGACGATAGCTCCGATGCTGTCCAGTGTGGCCAGGCACTGGTACGAACCCTCGTCCGGCCGGTGGTGGCGTGAGTGCAGCACATTCTGCACCAAGAGAGACCCGTTCGACAGCTGCTGTCTTCGCTCGTCCACCACCGCACTCAGCAGCACGCCATCCTTCTTCCAGGCGATGACCGGAACACCCTGATCCGAACGTGCCTCGCAGTCCAGCTGCAGCACCCCGCCCCGAACCGTAACCGCGTCCTGTGGCTCCAGCACGAACCGCAGCTCCACGAAGGCCCGCCGAGGATCCGCACCTGTAGACCCATGGAAAGAGAGAGAATTACAGAAGATTAGTGATCGACCGATATTGATTTTTTATAACCGATACCGATACCGATTATTTGTACGTTTATGTACCCGATAACCGATATGCAGAACCGATATTTATTTACTGTTATAAAGTAAGTGAAGTAAGTCGATTCTTCACTTTCAGTCATCTTAACAACAACAAAAAACAGTTGAAAATTAACATTTTCATGTCAAATTTAATCTTCAAATTACAACAATAAAAACATTTTATTTATAAAAAGAAAGCATCATCAGCAACACTGATATTAACAATAAGCAAAAGAATGTCTAATGTTTTCAAATGGAGAAAATAAAGGACAGAAGTCATATCAACTTCATTTTAAACTACAGTTTTAGGTTTAAACGCTGTTTAATAGACTAAAGAGTGAAGAATAATTCACTGAATAATATTCTCTGGAATATTGAAATAAGCTATAACAAACAAAACATCGTATTTTATTGCATTTCTTAACTGGCATGTTTTATCAGAATTATTAAAATGTTTTTGTCATTCTAGATTATGAAAACTGCTGACAGCGCGGTTTATCTATTTACACAGAACTATACTCAAACTGCGATCGCTTGCGGAGATAATAAATCATTAATTTCGATAGAGATGTTTATTGGGGAAATAATGGTTCTATAGTAAAGGTTAATTTAGTTTAACATGTTTAAAACAAGTGAATCTTGTATAAAGTTACATGCGGTGGTCGTGCTGGAGCTTATCCTGAGTGAACAGTGTCCACTGCTCCAGGTGTGTGCACTTGGATGGGTCAAATACAGAGAACACATTTCACTGCTGGTTATACTCTGTATAATTGTGTATGTGACTAATTAAAAAATGTTAAGACTATTTTTTTTTTTTTTTTTTTTTTTTTTTAAAAAAAAAACCGATATCCGATAATGGTAAAATGCTTAAATATCAGGAAAAATATTGATAAACCGATATATCGTTCGATCTTTACAGAAGATCATCAGAGTCCAGAAACAGAGAGAGAGAGCGTTACAGAAGATCAGAAGAGTCCATCAGAGTCCAGAAACACAGAAGATCAGAGAGTCCAGAAACAGAGAGAGAGAGCGTTACAGAAGATCAGAAGAGTCCAGAAACAGAGAGAGAGCGTTACAGAAGATCAGAAGAGTCCAGAAACAGAGAGAGAGGGAGTTACAGAAGATCAGTAGAGTCCAGAAACAGAGAGAGAGAGCGTTACAGAAGATCAGAAGAGTCCAGAACAGAGAGAGAGAGAGAGATTACAGAAATCAGAAGAGTCCAGAAACAGAGAGAGAGTTACAGATCAGATCAGAAGAGTCAGAAGATCAGAAGAGTCCAGAGAGAGAGAGCGTTACAGAGAGATTACAGAAGATCAGCAGAGTCCAGAAACAGAGAGAGAGAGAGCGTTACAGAAGATCAGCAGAGTCCAGAAACAGAGAGAGAGAGCGTTACAGAAGATCAGAAGAGTCCAGAAACAGAGAGAGAGAGCGTTACAGAAGATCAGCAGAGTCCAGAAACAGAGAGAGAGAGCGTTACAGAAGATCAGAAGAGTCCAGAAACAGAGAGAGAGAGACAGAAGATCAGAAGAGTCCAGAAACAGAGAGAGAGCGTTACAGAAGATCGAGAGAGAGAGTGTTACAGAAGATCAGAAGAGTCCAGAAACAGAGAGAGATAGCGTTACAGAAGATCAGAGAGTCCAGAAACAGAGAGAGAGAGCGTTACAGAAGATCAGAAGAGTCCAGAAACAGAGAGAGAGCGTTACAGAAGATCAACAGAGAGAGAGAGTGTTACAGAAGATCAGAAGAGTCCAGAAACAGAGAGAGAGAGCGTTACAGAAGATCAGCAGAGTCCAGAAACAGAGAGAGAGAGCGTTACAGAAGATCAGAAGAGTCCAGAAACAGAGAGAGAGCAGTTACAGAAGATCAGAAGAGTCCAGAAACAGAGAGAGAGAGCGTTACAGAAGATCAGAAGAGTCCAGAAACAGAGAGAGAGAGCGTTACAGAAGATCAGAAGAGTCCAGAAACAGAGAGAGAGAGCGTTACAGAAGATCAGAAGAGTCCAGAAACAGAGAGAGAGAGCATTACAGAAGATCAGAAGAGTCCAGAAACAGAGAGAGAGAGTGTTACAGAAGATCAACAGAGTCCAGAAACAGAGAGAGAGAGCGTTACAGAAGATCAGAAGAGTCCAGAAACAGAGAGAGAGAGCGTTACAGAAGATCAGAAGAGTCCAGAAACAGAGAGAGAGAGCGTTACAGAAGATCAGCAGAGTCCAGAAACAGAGAGAGAGAGCGTTACAGAAGATCAGAAGAGTCCAGAAACAGAGAGAGAGCGTTACAGAAGATCAACAGAGAGAGAGAGTGTTACAGAAGATCAGAAGAGTCCAGAAACAGAGAGAGATAGTGTTACAGAAGATCAGCAGAGTCCAGAAACAGAGAGAGAGAGCGTTACAGAAGATCAGAAGAGTCCAGAAACAGAGAGAGAGAGCGTTACAGAAGATCAGAAGAGTCCAGAAACAGAGATAGAGAGAAGATCAACAGAGTCCAGAAACAGAGAGAGAGAAAAGAGGAGATATGATAAACAGCTTACAGAAGATCAGAAGAGTCCAGAAACAGAGAGAGAGAGAGCGTTACAGAAGATCAGAAGAGTCCAGAAACAGAGAGAGAGAAGATCAGCAGAGTCCAGAAACAGAGAGAGAGAGCGTTACAGAAGATCAGAAGAGTCCAGAAACAGAGAGAGACAGCGTTACACAAGATCAGAAGAGTCCAGAAACAGAGAGAGAGAGCGTTACAGAAGATCAGAAGAGTCCAGAAACAGAGAGAGAGAGCGTTACAGAAGATCAACAGAGTCCAGAAACAGAGAGAGAGAGCGTTACAGAAGATCAGAAGAGTCCAGAAACAGAGAGAGAGAGCGTTACAGAAGATCAGAAGAGTCCAGAAACAGAGAGAGAGAGCGTTACAGAAGATCAGAAGAGTCCAGAAACAGAGAGAGAGAGCGTTACAGAAGATCAGAAGAGTCCAGAAACAGAGAGAGAGCGTTACAGAAGATCAACAGAGAGAGAGAGAGTTACAGAAGATCAGAAGAGTCCAGAAACAGAGAGAGATAGCGTTACAGAAGATCAGCAGAGTCCAGAAACAGAGAGAGAGAGCGTTACAGAAGATCAGAAGAGTCCAGAAACAGAGAGAGAGCGTTACAGAAGATCAACAGAGAGAGAGAGTGTTACAGAAGATCAGAAGAGTCCAGAAACAGAGAGAGAGAGAGCGTTACAGAAGATCAGCAGAGTCCAGAAACAGAGAGAGAGCGTTACAGAAGAGCAGCAGAGTCCAGAAACAGAGAGAGAACATTACAGAAGATCAGAAGAGTCCAGAAACAGAGAGAGAGAGTGTTACAGAAGATCAGAAGAGTCCAGAAACAGAGAGAGAGAGCGTTACAGAAGATCAGAAGAGTCCAGAAACAGAGAGAGAGAGCGTTACAGAAGATCAGAAGAGTCCAGAAACAGAGAGAGAGAGCATTACAGAAGATCAGAAGAGTCCAGAAACAGAGAGAGAGAGTGTTACAGAAGATCAACAGAGTCCAGAAACAGAGAGAGAGAGCGTTACAGAAGATCAGAAGAGTCCAGAATCAGAGAGAGAAAGCATTACAGAAGATCAGAAGAGTCCAGAAACAGAGAGAGAGAGCGTTACAGAAGATCAGCAGAGTCCAGAAACAGAGAGAGAGAGCGTTACAGAAGATCAGAAGAGTCCAGAAACAGAGAGAGAGAGCGTTACAGAAGATCAGAAGAGTCCAGAAACAGAGAGAGAGCATTACAGAAGATCAACAGAGAGAGAGAGTGTTACAGAAGATCAGAAGAGTCCAGAAACAGAGAGAGATAGCGTTACAGAAGATCAGCAGAGTCCAGAAACAGAGAGAGAGAGCGTTACAGAGAGAGAGAGCGTTACAGAAGATCAACAGAGAGAGAGAGTGTTACAGAAGATCAGAAGAGTCCAGAAACAGAGAGAGAAAGCGTTACAGAAGATCAGAAGAGTCCAGAAACAGAGAGAGAGAGCGTTACAGAAGATCAGCAGAGTCCAGAAACAGAGAGAGAGAGCGTTACAGAAGATCAGAAGAGTCCAGAAACAGAGAGAGAGAGAGCGTTACAGAAGATCAGAAGAGTCCAGAAACAGAGAGAGAGCGTTACAGAAGATCAGCAGAGTCCAGAAACAGAGAGAGAGAGCGTTACAGAAGATCAGCAGAGTCCAGAAACAGAGAGAGAGCATTACAGAAGATCAGAAGAGTCCAGAAACAGAGAGAGAGAGTGTTACAGAAGATCAGAAGTGTCCAGAAACAGAGAGAGAGCGTTACAGAAGATCAGAAGAGTCCAGAAACAGAGAGAGAGAGAGCGTTACAGAAGATCAGAAGAGTCCAGAAACAGAGAGAGAGAAGATCAGGAGAGTCCAGAAACAGAGAGAGAGAGCGTTACAGAAGATCAGAAGAGTCCAGAAACAGAGAGAGAGAGCGTTACAGAAGATCAGAAGAGTCCAGAAACAGAGAGAGAGAGAGCGTTACAGAAGATCAGAAGAGTCCAGAAACAGAGAGAGAGCGTTACAGAAGATCAGCAGAGTCCAGAAACAGAGAGAGAGAGTGTTACAGAAGATCAGCAGAGTCCAGAAACAGAGAGAGAGCATTACAGAAGATCAGACGAGTCCAGAAACAGAGAGAGAGAGTGTTACAGAAGATCAGAAGAGTCCAGAAACAGAGAGAGAGAGAGCGTTACAGAAGATCAGAAGAGTCCAGAAACAGAGAGAGAGAAGATCAGGAGAGTCCAGAAACAGAGAGAGAGAGCGTTACAGAAGATCAGAAGAGTCCAGAAACAGAGAGAGAGAGCGTTACAGAAGATCAGAAGAGTCCAGAAACAGAGAGAGAGAGCGTTACAGAAGATCAGAAGAGTCCAGAAACAGAGAGAGAGAGCGTTACAGAAGATCAGAAGAGTCCAGAAACAGAGAGAGAGCATTACAGAAGATCAGCAGAGTCCAGAAACAGAGAGAGAGAGCGTTACAGAAGATCAGCAGAGTCCAGAAACAGAGAGAGAGCATTACAGAAGATCAGAAGAGTCCAGAAACAGAGAGAGTGTTACAGAAGATCAGAAGAGTCCAGAAACAGAGAGAGAGAGAGCGTTACAGAAGATCAGAAGAGTCCAGAAACAGAGAGAGAGAAGATCAGGAGAGTCCAGAAACAGAGAGAGAGAGAGTGTTACAGAAGATCAGAAGAGTCAGAGAGAGAGAGAGAGAGCGTCAGAAGATCAGAAACAGAGAGAGAGAGCGTCCAGAAACAGAGAGAGAGAGTACAGAAGATCAGCAGCAGAGAGAGAGAGAGCGTCAGAAGAGCAGAAACAGAGAGAGAGCATTACAGAAGATCAGAAGAGTCCAGAAACAGAGAGAGAGAGTGTTACAGAAGATCAGAAGAGTCCAGAAACAGAGAGAGAGTGTTACAGAAGATCAGAAGAGTCCAGAAACAGAGAGAGAGAAGATCAGCAGAGTCCAGAAACAGAGAGAGAGAGCGTTACAGAAGATCAGCAGAGTCCAGAAACAGAGAGAGAGAGAAACACTTTCTGATGATGTGTCCCAAATATCTCCATGTGAGGGAAACATTTCTCCCCAGATTTGAAGCCCTGATTCCTTCATTTACAGAGCTCAGTGATTCTGAGAAAATGCCCTTCTTACTCGGAGAAGATGATAACACAGCTGCACTAGCTGCTAAATATGTGTTAACCATTCATAATGTTAGATGTTCAACATGATTCACTTGATACTGACCAACTTGATCTTTTCATGTATTTAGAATGATTTTGATTTTATTTATTATTTATGTTGTTATTTATTTACCTATGTTATTGTTGTATATACTGTATATATATTGATGCTTTGGCAACATTGTGCTACGCAGTCATGCTAATAAAGCTTATTTGAATTTGAATTTGAATTTGAGAGAGCTACAGAAGATCATAAGAGTCCAGAAACAGAGAGAGAGAGCGTTACAGAAGATCAGAAGAGTCCAGAAACAGAGAGAGAGAGCTTTACAGAAGATCAGAAGAGTCCAGAAACAGAGAGAGAGAGTGTTACAGAAGATCAGTAGAGTCCAGAAACAGAGAGAGAGAGCGTTACAGAAGATCAGTGGAGTCCAGAAACAGAGAGAGAGATCATTTGAAGAAGATCAGAAGAGTCCAGAAACAGAGAGAGAGAGCGTTACAGAAGATCAGTAGAGTCCAGAAACAGAGAGAGAGAGCGTTACAGAAGATCAGTAGAGTCCAGAAACAGAGAGAGAGAGAGTGTTACAGAAGATAATTTAGAGTATTGTAATTCTCTTTATCACAGTGTTTCTGTCTTCCCTCTCTCATCTACAGCTAGTGCAAAACGCTGCTACTAGATTACTCTCTGGAAGCCGCAAGTATGAGCCAGATACAAAGTCACAACTACCTTTTACCTTTTTTTTTTTCGATGGTGGAAACAAGAAAAACACAAGCAGAAAGCAGAAATACACAAAACTAAAAACTAATTCAAAACATTGATACGAGTAATCGCATCTGAATAAAACTCAAATAACACTGTATGCATGTTTCTTACATACAGATGCTGGTGTGTGTGCGTGTGAATGAAGGTGTGTTTCCGTTTTTGTGTGTGAGGAGACGATACTTACATACACGATATAAACCCTTCACCGCACACACCCCGCTTATTATGCAATATTTTGGTTAATTTGATCGGGGATTTCAGCTCCCCGATGAGAGGCCGTTTACACAAGACATGTTTCTGTGTTCAACAGCAGCTAGATGCAGTGAAACGCAGCAGAACCGAGTCTGAGACGCATTTCAGGGGTTTAACTTGACACAGAATCCTAAAAAAACATGTAAATGATGCATTCAATCAAAAGATTGGAATAATTAAGATGTTTTAAGGCAAAAAAGTATCTTCTGCTCACCAAAGCTGCATTTATTTGATCAAAAATAGAAAATCAAAAATATGTAAACTTTGTGTAAAACTGTTTTCAACATCGATAATAATATGAAATGTTTCTTGATCAGCAAATCAGCATATTATTATGATTTCTGAAGATCATATGACACTGAAACCTGCAGTAATGATGCTGAAAATACAGAAATAAATTACAGTTTAACACAGAGAAAACAGCTGTTTGAAATTCTAAAATTACTTAACCATTTGTACAATATTTTGACTGAATAAATGCAGCCTTGGTGAGCAGAAGAGACTTCTTCCAGAAACATTAAATAATCTTAATTATTCCAAACTTTTGAGCAAATGGACCAGTTTAAGAACAAGCAACACATCAGAAGAAGAACACGTTCAGTGTGAAGTGAAGGACTTCAGCTCTATTTGACATGTTCAGCAGTATTTCAGACTTCCATCAAAACCAGCCCAGAAGATGCACAGAGATGCTGGTCTGGACGAGCTCTTTACACACACACACACTCTCTGATGAATCTCAAACGCTCCTCGTCGGCATCGCTCACGGACGACAGCTCTTCTTAATGGAGCGCCGTCCTGAGATGGAAATACTTTTACGAAGACAAAAAGAGGACAGAAGAGACGGGACGGAGCAGAACGGATGTGAGGAGAGACGGAGAGCATCCTTTATTTGACGCGCTGAAGCAGATGTATTTGATAAAAACCTGTCAGGTTTCCCTCAGCGGTGGATTTTAATGCGCTAGTCTGACAGAACGACACGCTCCGCATGTTCAATGAGGCAGACGCATGGATCTGAGCTCTGAAACACACACACACTTCATCTGTAAATGTAAGTCTCACTGCTGTACTCAAATCTAACATCGAAACTCTTGTGAGTGTTGTACAGAAAGACTCTCAGCATCACATCGGTCCCTCATGGAGACAATCCTGTATCACCGCATACATGCTTCTCTGGGTAAACATGTTTTCAAATCCAGTCCACACTGCAAGCAGTACATGAATATATATATATTAGTGGTGGGCCGTTATCGGCGTTAACGTGCTGCATTAACGTGAGACTCTTATCGGGCGATAAAAAAAATATAGCCGTTAATCTATTCTCAAAGTTGGGTTGGGAGCTGGGTCTATACTACGCAAGCTATGATGACTTTCACCCTGATATTTTAGCGCGGATGTATACCTAGCCGAATTGCACTGTAGGGGGCGAGAACGAGTCTTCGAACTAGAGGCTCGCAGTCCGTGATGGACAGATTGTTAACGGCTGGTCTATGTGGTAATACAATCGGGCAGGACATCCAAACGCTCACCTATCATTCATCAACCTCAAATATGGCTTTTCATCTGAAAGATGTATGTAGTAGCAACTTTACATGGCCGCTCAATATGATGTTAACCTAGAGAAATGTGCGCTATTGAAGTGTTTGTGTGGAAGCGCGTTTGCTGCAGGACAGGCTCAGGTGCGCTCACTTGCTCTTACATCTCCGTCATTCTTGGTCATACAGATAAAAGTAGCCTAATACATCTTTCGAATCTGTAAAGACTCTACGTTTATTTGTGTGCACTCAGAATAACAACGAAACGTTGCGCTTTTAAGCAAACAGGATGCGCTTTAGGTCTCATGTGAACTTGAGCGAGATACTTCAAAACTCGAAAAGATATTGAAAAATATATCTATAGAGAGTCCATCTCCATCTCTAAAACATAAAAATAGAAGACGTGTGTGTTAGCATGGATGATTTACATGAAATTGAATCTGTGCAACACTGTGCATAAGATGGCTTTCAGTTCAATATAATAACAAAAAACGACATTTTGGGTTTTTATTCAACTAATAAGGTGGGCACGCTGTGATCTGTACTATATTTTTACTGTAATTGACAGTTATCGGCAAAAAAAAAAAAAAAAAACAACAACACGGGAGTGGGAGGGAATGGGAGTCATTCTTCCGGGAGTGGGAGGGAATGGGAGTCATTCTTCCAGGAGTGGAACGGAATTTTCCACCAGTTTTTTCGTGGGATTGGGACGGGAAGAGATTAAAGTTTGTGATGCATTTTGGAAACAGGAGATGAGCCCCTGGTCTAATGCGCCACCTGGCTTGAGAAACCCGTTCTCAAAGACTTACTTTTAGTCATTATTTGGGTAGCACACATATTCTGAATGCCTTCAGCAGAATTCAAATGAGCCATTTTAATCTAGATTAATCTAGATTAATTCCAAGATTAATCTAGATTAATCTAGATTAAAAAAATTAATCTATGCCCACCACTAATATATATATATACATATATAGAATAGTGAGGATAAATGAACATATTTTTCAAAATATATTTCATTTAAATCCTGCCAAGCTGGCTACATATTTCAGGCGCTTGGGAATTCTGATATTTACAAGTTAAAATGTTGTATTTCTTATAAACTGAAGCCATGATGAAGAAATATCCTAAAGGTAGATAAATGAATAGAGTGATAGACAGAACATTAGAATGATTAACAGAATGATAGAATGACTGAATTTTAAAACAATAGATAAAACATTAGGATGGTAGAAAGATAGCTAAAACAGATTGAACATTAGAATAATGGATGGATAAATGGATGGATAAATGGATGGATGGATGGATGGATGAATCGATGAATGGATAAATGGATCGAGGAATGGATGGAGGAATGGATGGATGGATGGATAAATGGATGGATGGATGGATGAATCGATGAATGGATAAATGGATCGAGGAATGGATGGAGGAATGGATGGATGGATAAATGGATGGATGGATAAATGGATTGATGGATGGATGAATCGATGAATGGATAAATGGATGGAGGAATGGATGGATGGATGGATGGATGGATGGATGGATGGATGGATGGATGGATAAATGAATGGATGGATAAATGGATTGATGGATGGATGAATGGATAAATGGATGGATGGATGGATAAATGGATGGATAGATGGATGGATGGATAAATGGATGGATGGATGATGGATGGATGGATGTATAAATGGATGGATGGATGGATAGACTGATAGATGGAGCGATGGAGAAATGAATAGACTGATAGATGGATGGATGGAGGGATGGATAGACTGATAGATGGATGGATGCAAGGATGGATGGATGGATGAATGGATAAATGGATGGATGGGTTGATGGATAGACTGATAGACGGATGGATGGATGGATAGACTGATAGATGGGTGGATGGGTGAATGGATAAATGGATGGATGGATGGATAGACTGATAGATGGATGGATGGATGGATGGATGAATGGATAAATGGATGGATGGATGGATAGACTGATAGACGGATCGATGGATGGATGGATGAATGGATAAATTGATGGATGGATGGATAGACTGATAGACGGATGGATGGATGGATGGATGGATGGATGGATGGATGGATGAATGGATATGGAATGGATGGATGGATGGATAGACTGATAGAAGGATGGATGGATGGATGGATGAATGGATAAATGGATGGATGGATGGATAGACTGATAGACGGATGGATGGATGGATGGATGGATGAATGGATAAATGGATGGATGGATGGATAGACTGATAGACGGATGGATGGATGGATGGATGGATGATGGATGGATAAATGGATGGATGGATGGATAGACTGATAGAAGGATGGATGGATGGATGGATGGATGAATGGATAAATGGATGGATGGATGGATAGACTGATAGACGGATGGATGGATGGATGGATGGGTGAATGGATAAATGGATGGATGGATGGATAGACTGATAAACAGGATGTATGGATGAATGGATGGATAGACTGATAGATGGATGGATGGGTGAATGGATAAATGGATGGATGGATGGATAGACTGATAGACGGATGAATGGATGAATGGATAAATGGATGGATGGATGGATAGACTGATAGACGGATGGATGGATGGATGGATGGATGGATGGATGGATGGATGAATGGATAAATGGATGGATGGATGGATGGATGGATGGATAGACTGATAAACGGATGGATGGATGAATGGATAAATGGATAGACTGATAGACGGATGGATGGAGGGAGGGAGTTGTTTGTCTCCAGGTTGAGGCGGACGGTTCTGGTGATCCTCAGGTAAGGACTGCAGAGCTGCACTGATGTGACGCTGAGAGATTAAAGCAGAGCGGTATTATCCTGCTGCTGTTCAAACACACGCACAGGTCACAGAGAACATCAGAAAAAACCAAATATGACAAACACACGGGACCACAGCCACCCTGACCAGCACTGAGAGAGAGAGAGTGTGTGTCTCTGTGTGTGTGTGTGTGTGTGTATTTGAGAATGTTGATCTCCTCACATCACATGCACTCTCTCATATCTCCTTATCTCTTCAATACTGCCTGTCACCATGGTTACCGTGTGTCCGGTCACCTTATCGATCTTTCACACACACACACACACACACACACACACACACACACACACACACACACACACACACACACACACACACACACACACACACACACACACACACACACACACACACACACACACACACACACAACACAGACACAGACACAGACACAGACACCACACACACACACACACACACACACACACACACACACACACACACACACACACACACACACACACACACACACACACACACACTGCTGTAGGTCAGTCATCAGTGATTTGATGTTCTTACGAGTGAAACGCAGACGGTGACATTCAGATCAAATCAATCAGAACTCAATTCAAAGCCATTTTTTCTCAATTTTAATGTTATCATTTCCCACAATGCACTGCTCTCAGACAAACCTGCACCTTCTGCTGTGACAAACTAGACACAATTTAATATAGTCACTAGTGCTCACACACAAACACATAAACACACACACAGTCAGGTCTGACCTTTGCATTTAATCCCAGTAATCTCGTTCTGAGAGTGTTGAACTCGCTGGAATATCTTTAATCATTTAAAATATTCTGTCTGCGGTCGAGAGACACATAGACACAGAGAGAGAGAGAGAGCGAGAGAGAGAGAGAGACATAAACTCCCTCAACATCAGATCTCACAGAGAGGAAAGTGTGGATCATCACCTATGAAACATCTAGCTTTCTTCAGACAGACTTTGCTTTTCTGGCTAATATTAGTTATAAATGATCAACATGATCAAACTCTTCTGTCCCACTCAGTCTTCTGCATGATGGACAGCTCCGAGTGTTTTATCCAGTAACAGCTCTGTTAGTGTAATTGTGTTCAGCTGCTGCTTCAGAGTCAAATCTGGACTGATTTTGATCAGAATATCTCCAGATCAACACTTTCTGAAGCAGCTCAGCTTTACTTGATTCTCCATCAATCATGTTTTAGTCTCAAATCTGATCATCAGGATCTTTTGTTACTTTCACTGTTCCTCAGCGAGCCTCCAAAACATCTTCATCTCTCAATCATTATATGTGTGGATCATTTACATCTCATCATACTGAGACATATTTCAATTACATTTACATTTAGTCATTTAGCCGATGCTTTTATCCAAAGCGACTTACAAATGAGGACATGCATGTCTCTCTTTTGCACATGTACAGTATTTGAAGTCATCTGCACAGTTGTACAGTTTGTATTTTTTGTTTTTTGTTTTTTAGTTTATGTATAGGTAACCACTTTTATATATAGCATATGTATAGTCAAAGCTGACAGTAGGTTAGTTGTGTATAGGTTTATACTGTTTTACTTCGTGTTGTATATCTGTATTTATGTAGCACCGTGGTCCTGTGAGGCACGACATCTCGTCCCGCTATATGTCCACACATGTAGTGGAATGACAATAAAGCTCAACTTGACTTGACTTGACTTGATATTATTGGAGATATAGGTGATGACTGATATTTAGATCATTGTATGTCAGTGTCTGCTGTCCTGTTATAAAGATCTCATTGATTTACATCACAAGCATCAGAATCTCATCATATCAATATCAGCATCTGAAGCAAATTCATATTTTTTTCTCAGTTTGAGTCTGAAAAAAATTGAGCTGTTTTTCCATATTCTCACTCTATAAGACCATATGAGCCATAAAAGCCTGGTGTATGATGCTCAACAAAAACACAAATACATGTTTTTTAACACTACGTCCAACGTTTTTAGTAAACTGAACCATTTAAATTCATCCATATCGTGTTTCTTGGACTTGTAATTCATATGTCAGTCTTTACAGCATTCAAAGACAACTAGTAATTTCTTAACCATCTTAACCAGTGACACTCACACACCAAACTACGGAGGGTTTGATTGAAGACTGTGTCTGACAGCGAGAAGCTGCACTGCTAACGGCTCCCCGGGGACCAGCGGAGATCAGGGAGAGACAGCAGCTGCTTCACAGCACTGAGTCTGGAGCACAGATGGGGCTTCAACACACACGCACGCACGCACGCACGCACGCACGCACACACACACACACAAACACACACACACACAAACATACTCACACACACACACACACACACACACACACACACACACACACACACACACACACACACAACATACTCACACAGAAACACACATCAAGATCATAACGATCCTTCTTATTAATAATGAATCAGTGTCTGTATCAGAGATCAGGTCAAACACATGATAGAGTGATTAAAAACAATCATTCTGTCTTTTACATTCCAGGAAAATGACATGAGGCTTAGTAAATGATGACAGAACCTCTTTAAATATAATATTCAATATTTCATATTTATAAAAAATATATACATTTATCAAATTAATTTATATTTAATATATATTTTCTTGATGTCCTGATATTTTAGCTTAATATTTAAATAATTAAAAACATGTATTCACATGTTCACATGACAGCTGAACAAATGAAATATTTTTAGTATGTGTTCATATTTTTATATTTAGACAAATATGACTTATTTTTTATTCGGTTGTGTCTCGTTCACATGCGCGTGTGTTTAATGCGAGACCTCGAGTTCTCTAACGCCGCTGCTCATTTGACTAAAACGCAATTACCCACGAGAATGGAATAAATTATGCAAATCAGCCTTTAACTCCTATTAATGCTGCTGTTTATTTGTCAAATCCCAAACACTGCTTATATGTATTGTGATGTGCTGCGTGTTTCACGGTGATCTGTTCACGCTTTACAGTAAACGCTGCTCCACTGAACTTATAACGTGCATCTAATACACGCAAGATGCAGTAAACAACTTACATAGTTAGTAATGAGAAGGGTTCAAAAATATGTAGCATTCAAAAACATAAAACAAACATAAAACTTCCAAATTTAGCTTAATCACAACGTGTAATTGCATTTTTTTTTCACTGTACATTTCTGCCATAGTCACCACTAATAACCTACTCCTAAATATATTGATATTTTCTGTAAAGCTGCTTTGCAAAAAAATATGTGAAAAGCGCTATACAAATAAAATTGAATTGAATTGAATAGTTTAATGTTTGAAAGCAAAGCAAAAAAAAACATTAATATTGTAATTGTACTGTTGTTGTATAGAATATTATTATTGATAATAATAATAATTATAAATATTAATATAATTAATACGTTTACATTTGATTAATTAATAATACATTTTAAAATATTTTTTTTAAATTAGCATTGTAATTTTACTGTTGCATATATTTATAATAATAATTATTATTATTAATTATTATTATCATCATCATAATAATCATCATTGTTATTGTTATAAACATTTAAAGTTACAGCGATATTCCTTTGCTTAGATGCATTTTATATAATTTGATCATTCGAAAATTTGAAAATGTTTAATTCATTTATTTATTTATGAATTAATCAATCAATTAATTAATTTAATTTAATTTATTTATTTTTAATAATGCATATGCAGTTTTCATTTATTAATTAATTAATTGATTTATTTACTTATTTTTAATAATGCATATGCAGTTTCATGGCCAATAAAATAATATTTGTAATGTTTGTAATAAATCATGTACGGTCTGGAGTGAGAGGCCTTTGGCAGGTGTGGTGAAATGTCTGGCTGCAGCTCTATGACACTAATGCACAGAAGCGTCTGAACGAAACGCAGGGCGTGACGCAGGAGAGAGCGATAACGCCTAATTAAACGCCGCTATCGCGCTGAAGGACGCGCGGCTTCATCCATCTCAATAACTCAGCATGAAGGTTTGGAAATTAGCATGTCTCTCTCTCTCTCTCTCTCTCTCTCTCTATGACTGCCGTCCACGACACGATTTATATCCGTCTGCACAAAAAACAAACCACGCCAAATTACTAAATTGACAGATACACATTAATTGCGCGGATGCTCTTGTCTCTGATCGCTCGATGCTACGGCATCGTGATTGGCTGAGTGTGAAGCATGCTGGGACGGCGCAGGTTTGACCCTCATCAGTTTGACAGACGATCACGAGCGCTAACGAGAGATGCTGCACGTGTGTGCCAGATGATTAACATCAACCCCGTATGTTCTCACCGTCTTCCGTGACAGGGTTAACTAAAATTAAAACCAATAAAAAATGCTTGAAGTTAACTGAAATTAAATTTAAATATAGCTGCAAGCAGCAATTATGGGGCCAAGCACTACAGAAGCAAGCATCAGACCAACTGCAGCAATGAGTAATTTAAGCCATTTTAAGATTATTGTAGTACAAATGGCTCAAAATCATACAATAGGTGGCATCGTTATTAAATCCATGTGGTGTGTTCTGTGTGAGGTGACAATGGCACACGCAAAGTTTGGTGTCAATATGCCAAAGCATTGCAGAGATACAGCCTCAAGTGTCGTTTTGGCATCGTGCCTCAAATTCATTACCGTGGCATGCAAAACGGTTTTGTCTATCAACACAAAATTCACAAATCTTTGTCAGCATGGTCTGAAGATGATATGATTCGATTTTAGTGAAAATCGGACAAACGTAGGTTTTCAACATAAAACAAAATGGCGGACAGGAAATTCGGCTTTCTATAACATAATTGGTATTTATGTTGTCGGCATGACAATGTAATAATTTGAGACCAGTTTCATTACAATAGGCTAATGCAATAAAACGTTATTAGCATTTTTGGAAATGTCATTATTAATAATTAATGAATGGTTTATTACTCTTGACCAAAAGGTGGCGCTGTTACCAAACTGACGTGGCGTGGTTAGTGTGAGGTGACAATGTCTCGTACAAAGTTCGGTGTCAATATGTCAAAGTTTCGCTGAGATACAGCCTCAGATGCAGTTTGGCATCTTTAGAGCAAATTCATTGGTGCGCTAAATTAAAACGTTTCGTATATCGACAGGAAATCCATATATTTTTGCCAGCATGGTTTGAAGATGATCCATGTCAAATTTGGTGAAAATCGGAGAAACGGTCTAAGAGGAGTTCGAAAAAGTAGGTTTTAAACATGAATCAAAATGGCGGACAGGAAGTTCGGCCAATTATGGTAAAATTAGTATCGATGTTCTCGGCATGAACCAAGGAATCTATCAACATGAGTTTGATTACAATAGGCTAATGTAAGCAAAATCTATTAGCATTTTTAGAAATTGAATTATAACTTTTGACCACAAGGTGGCGCTGCCTCCGAACTTTAGAAAACGTTACATCATACGCTACGTTAAACGCGCCTGCTTGAGAGACCGGAAGCTGGACTAACCGTTTTATAAAGTTTTAAGAAACGTAATTTTTCTACTAATGCATCGTTTCGTTCAAAACTCCGTTATTAATACCCCGGAGCCGTGTGGAGTAGTTTTGTGATGGACAAATACTTTTTTCCGGATTCAGAAACAGGGGCACCATTCACTGCAATTATACAGATTGGAACAGACAGAACAATGTGGAATATAACTCCAAATGTGTTTGTCTGAAAGAGGAATATCATTGGATGCATTGAGGGTGAGTAAAACTTTGGCTAATTTTCATTTTTGGGTGAACTATCCCTTTAAGACTTTTACTCAAGTAATATTCAAACGATGACTTCAACTTCAAGATACTCAAGAGGTATCTTGAGTATGGCCTTCAGGTACTTTATACACCACTGCATGGGACAGAAAACTAGCAATAAGAATCTCAGAGACATGAATTTACAGCAATAATCACTAGATGGTGATCTGTAACATTAGACCACATTGTAACATATGTCGGCAGGAATTCAACTCAGTCTACATTCCACCAGAAGGGGGGCAGCTGAAAGAACCAGTAACTCACTAAAGCCCCTCCTCCGCCTCAGCGCAAAAGCGCGCGTTTTCTTCCTATTATGGAACAAAGGAATGTGCCGGGAACGTTTCTTAAAGACATTCGTTCGTTTCATGACTTTCAAAGCATCCACACCAGAAACATATGGACATTGACATTGCACTCGTTCTCTCATGTTCTTGTGGAATGTGAATTATTTGGAAAAACGTGGGCTGATTTCTAATCGTACTTTAAGCTGGAATGTTTAGGTTGTGTTTAGACTTTTATGAATGGTTGCAAAATTGTATGAATCAATAAGATAACGAATGTGATATTATAAATGTGTAAACCTGGTAAGAGTTTTAATACAGGGGTAAAAACAAGTTATTTTTCGTCACATGAAAGTGCCTTGCAAAAACCAGCCGTGCAGGCGGGGCTCCGCCCCGTACCGACGCTCTGATTGGACCAGCCGCCTGTGGGCGATGTCTAAACTCGGACAGTTTAAAACGACGCGCGAGTGCGCGCGCACTGGCTCTTGGCGCTCCCTCTCTCTTGACTCTCTTGAAAATGGCTTGACTCTCTTGAACTCTGGGGAACTCCTGGAAGCTACGCTTCCTGTTTTCGCAACTGCGCCCTCCAACGCGCGCCGGTCCGCGGGACGCTCACCTCGGAACCAACCATCGGAAGAAGTCTAAGACCGTGCCAAAGCCGTAACGGAGCAACGAATTCAACGACTGCAGAGGAGAGCAGCAAGTCTCCACACGAGAGCAACCGAAGGAGCCCGAGCTGACCACGTGACACCCGAAACAAAGAACTGAACTCACGCGGGAAAACGAAACCAACGCATCCAGCCTGTTTAACCAACACAAGCAAGTAACAAACTAAGCATTCTTAATCCTGACTGAACTGGTAAAATTTGATCTGAATGCAGTAACAAAGCAAAAAGATTTGTTCGTGATCTTTTTCTGGTTAGTTAAGTTATGAAATAGAAAGAATGGTATTCTTTCAACAGTTAACCTCAAAACTCTCGTATGTGTGTGTGTATGTTTGTGCGGTTACTAGGTAATCCATTTATGTTAGAATAGCAATATCACGAATAAACCTTTTCCATTTTATAAAGAAGTGTCTCTGAAATCTGATTTTAAGTATTTTCATCCTTATTTGCCCAAAGATAACGCAACCTAGCTCAAACTTGAGAAATTATTAATCTCGTTTATTGTTACCGGGGCCACGGGGAATGGAAGCGAGATTTTAATTGAGATTAACAGAATGTACCTTTTAGTGATTGCTGGACAAACACTTAATAAGGTGTAAACTGTAGGTTAAATATTAATATTACTTTGATCAAGCAATGTTAAATATTTAATAACTAATTCCCGGAGCTGAAACAATAGCTCTATATTAAACTGGTTTCATTACAGAATGGTGGAGGATAAAGCTGGCATTAAAGATTTAAATCTGAAAATCAAACCAGAGACAATATAAATATTTCTCACTTTTATCCGAAAAATTGAGTAAATATAAAGAAACAAACGGTTATTTGTGATATTGCATTCTTGTTTGTGAAACACAGTGCGTTTTGAATGAAAGAGATTGTAACTGTTAACTCGAGCTCGTTGAGAAGAAATGAAACTGCAGGAAATAATTAATATTCGTGATTAAGACACGAGAAGTCGCTTTAACAGCGCACCAGAGTTAAGATGAGCGTGTTCCTCATTGATCTCTGATTTAAGGCCTTCGTGGTAATGTTTTGATAGTGCGTGTCCCACTTTCAAACCCAGCCACCTTACTCTCCCGGCTGTAGGAATTTTTAAAGTAGCTATTTAAGTAATTCTCAGCCATTATTTGATTTCACACGAGTGAAATTCAAACGCACGGCGCTCAGACAAAGGAGTGACCATTCGGTTTGGAAAAGGGAGAAGAAATTTTGCAATCGATTTAATTGTTTTGTGTGCGGTCTAAACAGACAGATATTCGCATAATAGCCCGCCGAGGCTTTGATGATTTATAAGTAACCCGTGGATAAATTTATCTCGCCCTAAACGAGTGAGATTATGTGTTGTAAAAGATTCAAATCTGAACAATGCTTGTTGATTTTGAAGCGTGAAGCACATTTCTTTTTTTTTACAGGCACTGAGTTGCCATAGCGACCAGTTTAGCCACGTGGAGACTTAGCCACGTGTAAAACTAATAGCATTAGCGCTAAGCTAACAAAGAAACTGTAGCATTGTAGCAAATGCCATGCTGGTAGCATTACGGCTAGCGATTAGCACATAGCTTGCTTTAGAGCATGAATGCAGTGTGTGTGGAAATGTGGTTCACAGCTAACACTAATTCCCTCTCTCTCTATTTTCCCAGTTAACAGACTAACATATGTTGATAAGCTGGCTGTGTTAATGTTATTCCCAATCATCAGTTTAACAATTTCACAGGTTGGTTTAATATACTGTTGATTAAAATCTTACGTTTTGTAGTTGAATAGTTGGTAGGTTTATTAGAAGATAAGTCATTATTATCTCAGTACCTTGATAATATGGTGAGTTTGATTCCATTCAATTATAATGGCTTTTATGATTTTAAAACACATCAATGGATAAGCGCTATTGTTAGGAATTTTTAATTGTTAACTGAATGTCATAATTAATTGCAAATTTGCAATTAATTTAATTTAAATAAAATTATTTTAATTCCTGCCTCCAGCAACAACAGTATCCATTTATGAATCATAAACGCTCTTGTAATTTGACCACTACAATAAAATCTTAATTATTATCAAGAGGGCCAGAAATTTTTAATTTCATTTACAAGTAGGATACAGATTATTATTATTAAATTCTTTGTTTTGATGTTGATGACACAATGAGGAATGATTAAGTTTGGAAATTATGTTAATTACTATTATGGGAATCCAAAACTAGTGATTTAGAAGCTGTAAATTAATTTAATAATTAATTATGAATTCAAAAATTCTAATTACATTTAATAATTAATTACACTTCCTGTTTACATATTGCAACAATATTGGTTTATCAACTCAATTGCAGATTGCACGTGTAAATTCTAATCCTAGGTGAGCCTATTAATTTTAATTATAACATCATAAATTTTAATTAGAAACCACAAAGTCTAATTTTAATTCTAATTTCAGACTTAACACAAGTCTGGCGCCCCCTGTAGGCCATACTTAATTTCCTTAGGTGATCTGATTAACTCAAATAAAATTAATAATAATTTAAATAAAATAATTTTATTAAGTTAAAATTAAATAAAGTCCTCTTTACTTAGGCCTGAGAGTAGATAGTGCTCCCCCTAGTGTTGTGTTTGGGAAGTGACAGTGATTACCATGCAATCAAAGTCACTTCTCACCAATCTGGAGCATAAAACGCAACCTTCTAATTAGAAAACCCCAAAAGGGAAATTAAGGTTTCCTCAACTTAGGTCAGTTTGTTTACCCTGTAAACAGCCAAACCAACCTAAGCCTATCTACTCAACAGCACCACCTTGTGCCAACGTATTAGTTTTAAATCTTGGGAATAAATCTTAATTTCTCTTTTCTTTTCTCCCTGTTACTAACTTCTAATTTGACTTGTTTGCTTAAGACTTGGCCAGGGGAAGATCACGAATAGAGCGAAATGTCACAATTGAACAGATGTTTATGAAACTTGAGAACTACATTCAAAACTGTTTACCATTTACCCTCTATTGTGAAATCCTATCCCCCAGGTTAAAGCAGGTGCAATGAGAAGATAGACATCGGCAAAATTTTTAAACACGCGCGACACACGCTGACCAGCGTTGCGGTGTAAAATCCTGCCATTAAGGGACAAGTACTGTCATTGCTGTTGTTTTCCTCCATCAAGGAGAAAATTGGAATAGCAATACCAGTCTTATTACAAAAGAGAAAATCTCGCCTACAATCCTCTGATTAGAAGCGTCCTTCTAAATCAGACTTAACAAAGCGAAAAGAAGAAAATCTGCTATTAAAAGAGAGATCTGTTTAGTGCTATTGTCCTTGTGTACCCATTCTGTTTGTGTGTTTTTCTTTCTCTGCTTCCCAGCTGGGCTGCCCTTATGTGTGTCCAATAATTTATCTGCAGAGACTACGAATTAGAAGCACCTGCCAGAGGACCACAAACACAGAGACACACTCAACACTAGCATACACTACACTGTGCATATTTACACCCCTGTTTGTTTTGTTTGTGTTTTGTTTTTGCTTTGTTTCCTATTCAAGGTCTGTGTCAGTTCGGTCCAAGATCCCCATCACCCGCCAGAACATGTCTCACAAAACAGAACATGTCGGTCACTGGGAAAGACTGGAAATGTGGCTAAGTGTTACAACAAACAGCATCTTCCCTAAAGCTGCTGAAGCACTCCAACATCAGACACAGGACCAACTAGATGACAACATCACAAGCATCATGAGACAAGACCCAAGTCAAAACTACAATCACAAAGAATTAGCCAAGATCACCTCAAGCTTAAGTCACACACTCATCGCCACCCTCAAACTGAGCGACAAGCACGCCGCACAACGCCAGCAGGAGCTGACAAGCGCACAACGACGCATAGAGCAGCTGGAACGTGAACGACAGGAAGGGACCGATGAGGTGGAGCAAGGCGCCGAGGAGGAGATCAACAGGCTAAAAGAGACTCTAGCAGCTACCAGCCACGAAATGCAGCAACTCAAAGAGGACTTCGCTGATCGTGCAGACAAGCTACAGTATGCAGAGAAGCTACTAGAGAAGGCAAAGACTGACTTCAGGGACAAAAACAGCAGAATCAAGGCCCTCGAAGCTCATTTGGCTGAGTCAAGAAGCGAGATCAGCCGCCTAACACGACAGCTCGACTACGTCACAGAGGAGTCTGAAAGTTTCCAAGAGGAACTCAAGCACGCTTACGAACTACGCCATGAGCCGTCAAGGACAGGACGTGCACCAACCGCACCCCTGCCAAGCAGGACCAAGTCACCTGTGCCTGGACTGACACGTGAACATAAGACAGAGGGGGTGGTGTTAAAACAGTCACCAGCGCTGTCTGAAGAACTTTATATCACGACAGAACCAGAAGAATCTGCTGCAGCCAGCCGCAGATCGTCACACGGCTTGGACCTAAAAGATCTTGACAAGCTGGCCCGAAACGTTGGCAAATTCAACCCCAGCGTGCCAAACAGCCAAAAGGTCCAAGCGTATCTGCAAGATATTGATTTCCATCTGGAAATGCGACCTAACGTTACGGACAAAGATAAACTCTATTTACTCCGAACGACATCCAGTCCTGAAGTACGCAGCTTCCTTGACCGGCAGCCTGTTAACACAAAGACTGATTATCAACGGCTGCGAAAAGCCCTCATTAAAGAGTTCGCCGACCCTGAGTCCGATCAAGGCTTAGTGGCTGCCCTGGAGACGAGACAAGGACGTCACGAACCTCCTCAAGCTTACTATAGTCGACTCAGACAAGCATATTTTGGAACTCGCAATGATTCTGACATGGAAGATGAACTGAACTTTAAAACTCTCTTCCTCAGGAACCTTCATCCTGGCATAAGCCACCATCTTGGCGTTCTCGCATGTCCACGAACGATGAACACTCAGCAGTTGCGAGACTTGGTGCAAAAGGCCTACTACAAACAAAAGATGGCCTCAGAAAAGAGCGCAAAAACCCCAGCAGTTCTTGATTTCAACACGCAACACCATGAACTGGCTCTAGAGGGCACCCAACGCCAAGACAGCGCTAAGCCACCACACAGAGAATGGAATGCACCCCCGTCCAACAGAGAACGAGACTCACACGCTGACACTCGACCTGAACAGAGGTATGACCGATGGGATGGACCGCGTGGACGTCAACGCTCACCTGGACGACACTGGGAGAAGTCATGGGACCAAGCAAGGCCTCATGAGAATCAGTGGGAAAAGGAAGAGGAACCAGATTCAGCCTGACTAGCTGTCAGACGAAAAGGCAGTGACAAGCTGAACAAATCAGCCATAGAAGACAGCACTGCTTCACCCCACTCTCAGAGAACAGTAAACACCCTGACTTCAGATGGACATGAAACCCCACCTGAAAACCCAGCAACAGAGTTAAACACTAACTCAACACCCAATACTCCAAATCACAGCAGCGTCCAACAAACACCTGCTGATGAAACTCCTCAAGTTCCTGAAAGTGCTGTCTCAGTCACCTGCCATTCCTCCGGAGAACACCAGATCAGGTCTGACATCCTAAACGTTTCCTCCCAAACTCCAGCCCCTCAAATGACCAAAACGATGCCCTCACCACAGCAGGTGCATCACATGAAGAGTCCTGGACCTTTCATGCCCTCCCACCCAACCCTACAGTGGCAGCAGTAACCCGCCGCCAGCACGCCACTGGCGAGCACACCCCTGCCCTCCTGCATTACCATACACCTCAGTTCGCTGCTGACGATCTCCTCACCCTCACATGCGGATTCGTCACTACGAACCATGACAGCTCACATGTCAAACCCATTTGAACATTCCATTTCCTATACGGACCTGAACACATCCTCCGAGCTCCGCGAGCTCCACTCTGTCGACTACATGCTGCATCTGCAAGACGGTGTCCACACGTATGTCCCTGAGCCACTCACTGCGCCACAGCTCGTAGTACCTCACGGCCAGAGGGGGAGTATGCTGACACACGCACACGATGCACCATGATGGGTTGCCAGTTCCAACCGGCAAATCCAAACCACCGACAGGAAAAGGGGGAAGATCAGACCCACTGACACAGACCGACAACCATATGCACCACACAAGCATAAGTATTGTCATTTTAGGAAAACATATAGCAACCATGCTTAGACACAACCCATATTCTCTCCTCCGCAGCACTGCTAGGACCAATCTAGTAGAGAGGAGTTACTCTCAATTTTTTTTTTATTATTATATAATATTTTTTTGTTTTATAATTTTTTTATTATTATTATATAATATTTTTTTACATTTATTTTTTTTAATTTATTTATTTATTATTTTTTTTTTATTTACTTTATCATTTGGTTTCTTTATCTCATGTCTCACTTTGTGTTTTTCCTTTCCTCTCTCTCACGTTGAACCCTCTTAACCAATCCTTGAATCCAGGTCCTGAAATTGAGATCGACTTCCGTCAGTAAAGTCGCTGTAATTGTGTATATTCGCTACTAAGTGAGAACCAAAAGTTGTCGACCGATCGAAGTCACCCGCCAAAATCATGAACGACATGATACACGATGTAAGTTCCTCGATTGACAACGTAGCCATGAATAGGATTCCGTTCTACACGATACCTCTTAGCCTTGTTCAAACGTTGTAACTTCGGCCACTGCGGGCCCCGCTAGTCTCATCCAAACCCATCTCGCCACTTTCCCGGTAGCGCTATTCCCATATACGCAAACCCGGAAACAGGTGATTTAGTTGTTTTTAGTTTGCCCATTATCGACGTTAATAATGTTTACCGGCTCAAAGACGTTGTGAATGTGGGATTACGGCAAGGGAAAACCTACGTCAAAATCCACACTCCTAAAGTCGCTGCGTATTACGATAACAACGAACAGTTGTATCCGGCCCCAAACTTAAAGATGGGCACGCTCACTTAGGACATTCACTCCCCCCCTACCCGAGTAAACTCTGCGTACGCGATAATACCAGGGGCATCCGTGGTTTAGAATCCATTAAACCCGACACTAGTGCCCCGCCGAAACAACACACGTTCTCAAGTTGAGGTAACGCAAGCCGAAATCATCAGAAATCGATGGCTGGTCAATACCCCAGCACGAACAGCCACCCTCATATGCGATTAACACGACACCGCTACGCGCAGTAATTTGCCCAACCAAACGTTATGGATCACTGTCCCGAAGGGCGCGATCCTCCGTATTGACGAGTTAGCATTGTATCACCTCACCGACGATGAATATCAGGTTGAAATCGAAATCTCTTATTGAATCGACACCGGCTGACAGCGTTAGAAGCTATCGCTCGCCTTCCGCCCGCCGGCGCGCCAATTATTCGGTCCTGGTCTGCCGCTGACACGGCGCTTTGTATCTCTACTATCGTAGGATATGTTGTGACTTTGACACTGGCCTTCCTCCTACACAAGCGAGTGAACGTCGTTCAAGAGTCTCTCAACAAATGCACGTCAGGCGTCCCTCGCCTTTTTCGACGTGGTAATCCCGACCTAGAACCCGAACCCGAGAATTCGACCAACCTGACTGAGATCATGCCTATACCGCCTCGTCGAGCCCCTGACAATTAAAACAGTCAAAAATGACCCAATTGTCAATAATGATAAACAATGCATCCATATGTCTTCTCAAGTTTCTAACCTGTTCCTTCCCCAAATTACCCTGCACCAGGCTCCAGTCAGTGATAGAAGAAATGATGTTTGTGTCTTGTATGTGCCTGTTCTTCCTGCCTCTTGTTCCAGGGCCTGACAATGTTCCATCAGGGGAACATCACCAAGCCCAAGGGGGATATGTAACATATGTCGGCAGGAATTCAACTCAGTCTACATTCCACCAGAAGGGGGGCAGCTGAAAGAACCAGTAACTCGCTAAAGCCCCTCCTCCGCCTCAGCGCAAAAGCGCGCGTTTTCTTCCTATTATGGAACAAAGGAATGTGCCGGGAACGTTTCTTAAAGACATTCGTTCGTTTCATGACTTTCAAAGCATCCACACCAGAAACATATGGATATTGACATTGCACTCGTTCTCTCATGTTCTTGTGGAATGTGAATTATTTGGGAAAACGTAAAAACTTTTATGAATGGTTGCAAAATTGTATGAATCAATAAGATAACGAATGTGGTGATATTATAAATGTGTAAACCTGGTAAGAGTTTTAATACAGGGGTAAAAACAAGTTATTTTTCGTCACATGAAAGTGCCTTGCAAAAACCAGCCGTGC
>JAPDDN010000142.1:87500-91410 GCA_027422405.1 Ptychobarbus kaznakovi
TCACACGATAAATGGAGTAATAAGGAAATTAATAAATACAAAAATGAATAAACATATAAGCTAAATAGAAATATAAGCTAAAATGTATAAAAATGACAGCTTAACATAACAACATTGCTAAATACATACTAAATAATAATTATTTTGTTTTATTAAAGTTAGAAAAACATCATAAAAAATATTATTATAATAAAATGACACAAACCACAAGAGCACATAACCTAAATTACTAAACAAACTACATTACCAAATTATAATATATAAGTACTATAAAAAAATATAACTAATACTGAAAAGCCAGAAACGGAGGAGTTCTCTGTTCAGGAGGAGCATCAGAGGATCTGGAGAGAGATGAAGATCATCACAGTATCTCCATTCAGAGAGAGACGAGGACTCGTCTGAAGAAAGATCTGAGTATTAATACTCTCTCGCTCTCTCCTCTGGACATTATTATTATCACACACACACCTCACAGATACTGCAGACAACACTTCAGGACAGAGTTCAAATACATGTGTGCAGCTAACTACCAACAACAACAAAAGGCATTTGAGACTTTGTATCTCACAATTCTGAAAACTCTATTTTTTTTTTATTCTGAATTTATAACTTGCAATTGTGATTTGTATTTCCACCATGTAATAAAAAACTTGATTTTTGTTTTATTGAAATATTTTGTCTGAGTAATTTTTTTACCTCACAATTGTGAGGTAAAAAAAAATACTTATATGACTTATAAATTCACAATTGGAATTTAATTTACAAGGAAACATAAAAACAGTATTATGATTTTATTTGACAAAAAATATATAAATATTTAATTAATTAAAAGCAATGTTCTCTTGTAAAGAAATGATCTTGGTGTATTTCCATTAAGGTACATGAAGAATAAAATCTTGATTATATTTATGAATTTGAATTGTTAAAATGTAATTAACCTATTCAAATGGAATCCAGAAACATTATAATTAAATATTTGTGGAAAGATTAATAAGACAAATTTGGCGAATAACAACACAGAAATTGGTGAAAATAATTCAGGTTCTTAATAATAATAATAATAATAATTTATTCAAACATTTTATGGAAAATTGTCCAATCAAGAAATTTTTTCCCATCCATATTCCAAATAAAACATTTTAATTTATAAAAAACGATTTAATTACTCTACGCAACACGTTAAATAAAAAGTTACATTTTCATTTGGTTTCATTTTACAAGATTAATTAGAAATCTAGAAAAATGAACTGAAACAGACTTTGGGGAACAATCAAAAATATAATAAATAAATAACTGAAACCGTGCTCTGCAGAAATGAGCAAACAATCACAGCTGAGGTCAGCGGGATCAGCAGGGGTCGTAAAGGTCAAGAGGTTCTTGTGTTTGAAGGGCCGATGGACCCCTGACTGATGACACACAATGGGCCCCATTCACACGCTGCCCCCCATATGTCGGGCCCTCAGAGGGCCGATCTGTCGCTCTATTGTCCCCGGAGCTGACAGCAGCTGTGTAGGCCATGCGATCATATGAAGATGTTCTGATCACAGATTAAGCTCAGATCAGCATCAGTCTGACCGCACTCGCTCTCATCCACAACACACAGCACTGCCTCAGCCAGCAAGGGTTATTACACTCAGACAACCACACTACAATTATTTCTGCTACTTGATACTAAATAAACCTCAGCTGAATATATATACAGTATCATATATAAATAATATATTAGATATTCATATATGTATTTGTATATTTATATAAATAGTTTTAGACTTCTTTTATTCATAACTTAACTTTTATTTCAGGTAGTTGGCAAGGAAATATTTCTTATTTTTTTTTTGTATTACAAAAAAAAAAAAAAAACAAAAAAAAAGAATAACAAAAAAAAAATGTTTTATAAAAAAATGAAAATAAAATTTAAATAGAAAATGTATTTACAAAAAAACTTAAAACTATTAATAGAAACTAAAAGGGCTATTACAATTAACTAAAACAATAGAACTAAAATTATGTTAGTTACTTGAAATAAAATAAATGTTAACTAAGAATACATGTATTAATATATATAAATGTGTACGTATATTAAATAACTTATTTTCTTTATGAATTTCTTTTATTTCAACTAGCTGCCAAGGATATATATATATATATATATATATATATTATAATATATAATATTTACATTAACCTAAAAAATCAAATAAGTAAAATAAAAATTACATTAAAAACTGAAATAAAAATGTATAAAAACGACATAAAAAAAATATATATATATTACAAAAATTCACAAAACTTCTAATTGAAGCTGTTAATATAAACTACAACAGTTACTCGATATTAATATAAGATGCATCAGATGCTGTCTGTCCGGATGCAGTGCTAGATTCAGAGGAACATCAATCACATCAGACGCTTCAGCACGACTGCATTTAATAACAGCTCCATCCATGAATTATGAATGAGTTCAGCGAGAGAACATTCGGTTTACTGTACAGATCGATCATCTGCAGCAGTATGCATTCAGAAGATGACCTTATCCATGTGTATCCATGCTTTCCCTGGGATTCAAACCCATGATACTGGCGTTGCAAGCACTATGATCCACTGTATGAGCTACAGGACGGCTGTATTACGGTATATGATGATCATTAGATAACTGAGATGAGATTTTATGATTATTGGTTGCGTACACTGTAAGAAATAATGACCTTTGAATGAAGTAGATTTTCTTGAGCTCAACGACAAACGTTTCTTCTTGTTTTAATCATAAACTCACTTCACTTTGATCCATTTCTCAGAAAACACTTCTCATGTTATTTATAATATTTTTTTTAGATGTTTGCGCTTGAAAACAAGACAACAATACCAAGAAAATCATTCTTCGATTTCATTGATATTCTCAAAACTAGCATTTGCATGAATCCGTTACTGTCTCGGTCAAAGATGGTCCTGTCATAAACAGCTGCTACACGAGTAATACATCTCTGAGATGATAGAGCTCAGTGCTGAAGGTGTGTTTGACTCTGCTGATCTTCAGGGCGAACGCTGCTCTGTGTGTAATCATCGGTCTGATCTGTGATCTCAGAGCTCACGACGCTGCTGTTCTGCAGAAAGGACACGTGTGACGCTCACATGAGTAATATTAATTACAGCTTTAATCAGCGGCCCACGGGGGGAGAATAAACTCCTGTTAGCAAAGTCAGCGGGTCTCGACACACACACACACACACACACACACACACAAAGGTCCAACCGATGACCTTTGACATCATGCAAAGCTGCAGGGAAGGAGGTTTCTGAATATTCATGAAGCTGCTGTTTACTCAGCACTGACTGTCTGTCTCTCTCTCTCATGTGTGTGTGTGTGTGTGTGTGTGTGTGTGTGTGTGTGTGTGTGTGTGTGTGTGTGTGTGTGTGTGTGTGCTTTCATACGTGACATGCATGCACATACATCTAATACATCCATAAAAAGTCAGAGGATAAAGTACAGGCCAAAAGTTTGCAATAATTAAGATGTTTTTGAAAAAAGTAACTTCTGCTCACCAATACTTTGTTTATTTAATTAAAAATACAGTAAAAACATGTGAAATATTATTGTAATATAAAAACATTATATAAAACAATAATAATAATAAAACATAGCTGTTTTCTATGTGAATATGTGTTAAACTGTAATTTATTTCTGTATTTTCAGCATCATTACTCCAGTCTTCAGTGTCACATGATCTTCAGAAATCATAATAATATGAAACATTTCTGATTATTCAGAAATCATAATAATATGAAACATTTAAGATTATTATCAATGTTGAAAACAGTTGTGCTGCACAATATTTTTTGTGGAAACTGTGATATATTTTATTTTTCAGGATTCACAGATGAATAGAAAGTTCAAAAGAACAGCATTTATTTG
>JAPDDN010000128.1:0-15000 GCA_027422405.1 Ptychobarbus kaznakovi
TCCCAGTGAATTATTCTTCACTCTTTAGTCTATTCTTTGCTTTGGTTTTTCCTCCTTTAATTATCTTCATTTTAAACTACAGTCTTTGGTTTAAACACTGTTTAATAGACTAAAGAGTGAAGAGTAAAATCATGGCATTAGCATCAACACAAAAACAATAAAACCCATTATAAATGAGGCATGTGTTGCATCCAGTGGGGACATAATTACTGATTATAATGACTTATACCATCATTTTAACGTGACGCATTGCATCATGCCGTGTAAACATTACCATGTCTGCATTTGTGATCGGAGAAAGGACAAACAACAAGCACAACTCTACACTGTTTAAAACTAGTGTTTGAATCGTCAGAAGCAGAGATATACGTACAGGCCGAGTCAGAAGCACCAGAATGTTCTTGCAAAGCTGGAATTGCTCCACTTTATAGAGACAGTCTTTGAGCACAGAAGTATTGTAGACTAATGTTACTCTCCCAGCTTCAGGACACAGTCCTCTGTTAAATGTGCTGCACACACTCTAATATTTGTGTTGAACTGTTCTGGAACAGTGTTGTAAATACAACTTAACCACTGATTTCTAGTTGTGTCCTCTTTTGGAAACCCAAACAAAGCAGTTTCTCTTTCACAACGAAACACAGCGTCTCCAGGACACGACGCCGGCGGCACAACAATACTACAGACAGAATAACAGCTCCGCCTTCTTTCTTTGTGTATATATTTAACTATAAATTCAACCATAACTATAAATAAAACCTTAACGATTACACTACAGATTATAAATCAGTAGCTATAACAAAAACTAACTTTGTATCAACAGAAATAAATGAACATTTGTATTTATTCTCGCCCATCATCTCGCCCATCAGACCTGCAGTGTCTCGTGTGAAGAGCTGCTGATATTCATCACTCAAACCCACGCGGCCCACGAACGAGCTCCAGGATGAGTTTGAGTGTTTGACATCCGTCATGTAGATTAAGCACTCGTCAGTGCGTTTGGAGGCTGCTGCTCGGCGTGGGTGCTTTGTGTGAACTGTTGTTTGGGATGGAGAGCCGTGTTGTTCGTGTTTAGCTTGATCACAAGGGATGGAACGATATCAAAATCTCACGATACGATAATATCGAGATATGAAGTCCACGATAGTTTTTAACTAAGAAAACTTAAGTGAGAAAAAGTCAGTGAATTGACTTTTATCTGAACTTTAAACGGGACTCAACCCTCTTTTTATTAGTGATCTACTGTCTCAGTCTAAATTACATTCACACCGCTGTTTCAGGAAGACAGACTAATTACAATATAATAACAACAATGACAGTAATAGCCATTTATTGTAAAACAATTGCACTATAAAATAAATTTAAATGAATATTTCGTAGGTATATTATTTTTGCTTTACACTACTACTGTAATGACTGGTCTGAGGCGTGTGGATCCAAGTGCAGCATATATATTTATGTAACGGAGGCAGAAAAAACAGGCAAAGGTCAGCAGGCAAGAACATGGATATCAAGGCAGGGCAGAGACGTAAACAGTTCCCAGGCAGGAGTCGGGGTCACAAGCTCAGGTTCAGAGTATCAGGGCAGTCCGGGGTCAAAACACAGAAATCAGAAGAATGGGGGAACGCTCAGAAATGTCAGCCGGGGCAAAACAAGACTTCGCAGTGAGTGCAAGTGAGAGTGCATGAGGTGAGGCAATCAAGACTAATGAGTGAATGGTGACAGCTGTGTGATTGGTGTAATGGTGGACGGGAATGTGTGAGTGCAGTGCATGATGGGAGATGTAGTCCATGGGTGATGTGCAGTTTGAGTGAGTGGTAACCAGATTCATGACAACTACATTAGGGAAATCACAGTTTCCTAATTTCTACACTTGAAAGAGATATTTTGAATTTGGACTGTATTTAAACCGCTCGCTGTCAGCAATTCATATTCTGCACTTTTAAAGCGGTCATAAGATGTGATTTCAAGTGTTTCTTTCTCTCTGGAGTGTTAAAAGCTGTTTGTAGATAGATAAGATCCCTGAAGTTACAAAGACTAAAGTCTCAAAAACAAAGAGATATTCTTTATCACAGTTAAGACTCTGCCACGCCGTCCTAAAACAGCTCATTCAAACACCCCCCCACATGTCTACGTCACGGTGTGGGAATATTTGCATAATGCCGCCCAAAAGAAGAAGACGTGGTTTCAGTAACGCAGTAGTGTTGATGCAGCCGTGTCAGGGAGACGCTGTGTGTTTATATGCCAAAGCAAAAGCACTTTATTTGACCTTCCGGAAGTAGATGTAATCAGGAATCATTAAGATTACTTGCAACAGAACAGCACAACCCAGATGTTATCACAACGCATTTTATGGACGACAGTTTCTTAAACCTAGGTTTTCAAACGCCTTGCTCTGGTGCTTCTGAATCAGCGACTGTATGTTTTGTTATTAGTTCAAGTATTTGCTGTTGACTGCTCAAATGCGTAGTTTTGCTTTTTTGTGTGTGTGTGTGTGTGTGTGTGTGCTCGAGTGTGTGAGAGAGGGCGACACGGTCACACAATCGCGGCTTGTTTACTGCAAACACATACGAGCTTCATCACTGTGTCTGTCACGTGACTCTGTTCCCTCTCGGGCTTGAACTGATGTTAAAACTAAGGACATAATTAACTGTCTTTACATTTATTTTGAAAGCTAAAGCTCGCGATTATGGAAAGGGGCGTTACATTTCCGACTCGTGCTTGTGGTGTTCGGCCAATCACAATGCACTGTGCCAGCTGGCCAATCAGAGCAGACTGTGCTTGTTGGAAGGAGGGGCTTTGTAGAAAACGAAGCGTTTGAGAGAGACAGGGCATTAACAGGAACTACAATAATGTACAGTATTTGAAAAATAATGTGTTTTTTGAACATTAAAGCATGTCAACATATTCTGTTACACTAAATACACCAAATAATGATCTTTAAAAAAAGCATCATATGACCCCTTTAAGCTTTTATTTAGACGTAAACGGCAGTAGAGCTTTTATTTTGAAGGAAAACTCCAGCCTCAATGAAAACATGCTTTCAAAAATGCATCTCACTACAAATCTAGTGAAATTCTGTAATCATCTGCCCAAAAATAAAGCATAACCGGTGGCCGTTGTTCCCAAACACGTGCTAACCTCACTGCACATGAAATAAACAAGTTCACTTCATTCACTGTGAATGGAGGCGCGGAAAACACAGCATCACGAGATATGTTTCTTGACCTTTTATGTTAGAATAAGAAGTTTAAATATATTTTTTTTCCCGGAAGACCTATTGTTTCATATCATCACATTTTGCTATTACGATATTGATAATATCATTACATCCTTATTGATCACGTGCATTTTCTGGGTACGGTTTGTGCAGTGAATGTCACAGGCGTTTGTTCCTCCGTTAATCACCGATTAACAGAAGCCGCTAGAAAAGGCTGAGATCTGGTCTCTGATCCGGCACGGCTGTGTTAACCGTGACCACGGGGAGCAGATTAGACGCTGTACGGTGACTGAAAGCGTTTGTGTTTGTGAGGAGATGGAGAGCGTCCAGAGGTCACGCTGAAAGATCTCCACCATCGCCTCGTCTCGTTCCTCTCAGTTCTTCCCTGTTTTAGCCGCTCTGGTGAAGTAATGAACGAGTCCGTCTGTCAAAACACCCCGCACGCTTCCCTTCATCTGCTGCGGGAATTCAACCCCCACCCCCCCACTTCCTCGTCCTTGTGTAATAAAGCGAGTGAGTTTAATCAAAGGCTTGACTTTCACCGAGCGTGTGTTCACCGGCGTCACATTCTCAAGCTGAAGAACATGCAAACATCAGATGGACGTTTACATTGAGCTAATTGTGCTTCTTGATTGCTGTGTATTTATAGCTGAAAGGTTAGTGGATAATTACTGAAGGTCAAGGTGCTAATTACCTCTGCTCATAACCAATTAAAGCTTAGACATTGTATTTTGCTTTCACTTCAGTGGAGGAACGTTTTGGTTCAGTGATTAGCTTCTTCCGGTTCACATCTATATTTTAGATTCCCTGGCTGTATGTTTTTATGTATTCGATCAAATGTTCTCTAAATCATGGTTTATTATTGCTATTCATCTAAAACTGAAGCCTATTGGCTATTTACAAACAAAAGTGCAAACCATTTAATGTGCCACCCAACATTGTCAGAAACAATGTGATGAGATGTACCTTATTTACCCACAAAAGGTGCATATTCGTACCATACACCTTAAAAATAAAGGTTATTTATTGGCATAGATTGTTCCATAAACACCTTTAACATCCATGGAATCTTTTAGTTGCACAAAAGGTTCTTTAGATTATCAATATGCTTTTCACAACAAGAAAAAAGGTTATTTCTAAGAACTGTTGACTCGAATGTTTGTGGAACCCAAATTAGCTCTTCTGTGGCATCTGAACCTCATTTTTACATTCAACCCCAGAGTGTATGATTGTTCAGGGAGCCAAAAACTCTTGATGTTTCAATTTATTGTTATCATATTTAGGGTTCTTAAGTTGCTTTATGGTTCTTTGCCTTTGTTGGTTCTTCAGATCAGTATATTGATTTCTGGGCCTAAATTTACCAGTACGTAGATTTTATTTTCCTCCTAAATAATAGTGAATAAAAATATATTTTAGAACCTAAAAAGGTTTTCCTATGGAATATTATTTTGGTTGTTGTTGATCAAGAACAGTTTTTGGCTCTCTAAGGTTCAGAATATTGGTTTCTGGTGAACTGTTCACAGGTGATTTCTGAAGAACTAAAGAATAAAAAAGCCTCAAAAGGTTCTTCTACTCTCTTAAAAATGGTTCCAAAAGGGTTTTGTTTACACAGTGATGCCATAAAAGAACCATTCTGGGTTCCCCAAAGAACCTTTCAGTAAACAGGTCTTAAAATAACCATTATTTTCTTGATGCGAAGAACCTTTTGTGCGTTGGAAATGTTCCATGGATGTTAACAGTACTTAATGGAACCATCAGTGCAATAAATGGCCTTAATTTTCAAGAGTTTTGAGTAGTAATCTGCACCTTTTAGGGGGAAATATTATAACATACAAAGTGTCCCTTTGAAGATACTGCCATAGTGATTAAGCTGTTGTACACCTAAAAGTACAATATTTGCAGAGTGAAATTCCTGTTTTCATGCTACGTCAACACAAGAAGTCATTTCATGGTTCTGTAATACATAAAGATTGGTCAGACCAACTAGTTCATAGTATTTTCATAGATTTGCCACTCTCGACATGCTGAAACCCAAGCACTTTGAACGCTTTTGGCTTAAATTTCAAACGCTCCTTTAAACCATCTCCTTTTGATGGATTTTTTTTCTGGGTTAGGTCTGATTCGCTCAGTCCATGTGAGTGTTTCTGGAGCTTCGTTGTGTTTGGTGACCCTGGTGGGCTCAGCGGGCCTTTCCACCTCTCCTCTTCCCTTCATTTTAAACACTCAATTTATTTCCTTTATGAGATGGATCTTGTAGATTGAATCATTTTCACAGTTGGAGGCTCATTGTGGGCCTGGAATGAAATGAAGTCCCAAATCAATCCTGAACGGGAACAACGCTAGGGACTGCTGGGACTCGAAGACCGATTGTGTTTGTGTTTTTCTGGTAGAGATCCTTCAATTGTTCGCCATGGAGTGATTTTGATGGACTCGTCCTTAATTTCAGCACTTTTCTTTTCATGTCAGAAATTCCATAAAGGTGTCATTCCGGCCGTATTTTCCGCCAGTAGATTTACTGCTCAGAAATGGAGCACCTTTTTCCAGCTTCCTTGTGTTGTGGGAAGCTAAACAGCCATGAAATTGCCTGAATAATGTTATTTAAATCCAATCTCAGTTAGTCGCCGTCGCTTTCCCATACACTTCTGGCTGTAGGTCCCATTTTCATTTGAAAGCTACTGCATTTCAAGACATCTCAAAATTGGCTGCCAATGATATTGGCTTGCATTTATTGTGGCGATAAGATGGTGTCTATGGGAATCCTGTCCTCATTATAGTCCAGGGATCCATTCGAGACCCATTTGAGCAGCACACATATACACAAACACATATAAAGCCGTGTTTCCAATTTGCTGCTTGTATAGCATCGTTTCTAACGTTAATTTTGCATGTAGCTCCATCCGTATCCGAGCCTCGTTTGAGTAGATTGCACATCCAAACGCCATGAAATGAATTCCTCTCAAGCCACCGAAAACAAAATTAGCTCCTTTCCCATCCCCCTCCTCATCTCTCCCCCCCCCCCCCTTGATTTCCCAAGGTAATCCAATTTTGTCCTGAAGAAAGACCAAATTAATTTCATAATGCACTGATCAAACATTGCCCGAGGTGGCTCCCTCCACAAAATGAGTTTTTAGAGAGATGCAGATGTCTGAGGATGAACAGCCAGCCGAGGAAATAAGGAGACGAGAGCAATGCAGATGCTCCAATATCTTCATTTTTATTGGACGATTTTTCTTGTGCGACATCTGATCATTTTTAGCTCATCCAGTATTCATCACTCTTCCATATTTATTGCCAAACACCTCTGGTGCAAGGCGCTCCGTCGGACAGCACGGTCTCAAATTGGAAACATCATGGAGTTTGTGGGATACTAGTCGTGATCCGCTGAATGTGTTTGCTTGGTGAAATGTTAGCATACATGGCTTTGTGTGCACTGAGAATCAGGGCCGTAACCATCATAGACTAGTCCCCCCAATTATTAGGAATTGGCGAATTGTTCTGCTAATATTTCTGCTGCACTCATGTAAAGCTCTGTTTGTTGTTAGGATTACAAAGTTGTAAAAAAATATGTTTAGGTTTGTCAAGGCATCTGACAGCACTTGTTAATAGAGATGTAACTTTGCACCACGAGCCAGTTGAAAATCGATACATATATGACAATTCAACTAGTTTGAGATGTTAAATGAATTGCGATATAATTGGGGATAGGAGTTTATACGAATGCATCTCTGATGGGAAGTGATTGTATTTAGAAAAGCTTAGATGGTATTTTCCTTCCATTTTGCCTCGGTATAATGTATTTATAAGCTGAATTTGTACTGCCAAATTCTCTGAAACGCCTTTTAAGACGGCTTATGGTAGAGAAATGAACATTCAATTCACGGGCGACAGCTCTGGTGGACATTCCTGCAGTCAGCATGCCAATTGCACGCTCCCTCAAAACTTGCGACATCTGTGGCATTGTGCTGTGTGATAAAACTGCACATTTTAGAGTGGACCTTTTATTGTGGCCAGCCTAAGACACACCTGTGCAATAATCATGCTGTCTAATCAGCATCTTGATATGCCACACCTGTGAGGTGGATGGATTATCTCGTTCACTAACACAGATTTAGACAGATTTGTGAACAATATTTGAGAGAAATAGGCCTTTTGCGTACATAGAAAAAGTCTTAGATCTTTAAGTTCAGCTCATGAAAAATGGGGGCAAAAACAAGTGTTGCGTTTATAATTTTGTTCAGTGTACATGATTTTAAACAAATCCCCCCCCAATGTGCAAGACATGGTACGGCCTTGCTGAGAATAATGCAGTGTTAAATTATTCATGCCGTTTTCTCTTTGTCCGCAGGTGAGCAGATTTCCATGCGTTACCCATCCGCGGCCGAACTGGACGCATATGCTCAAAGAACAGCCGACAGCCCACTTTCAATCAAGATCTTCCCCACCAACATCAGGGTCCCACAGCACAAGCAGATCAGCCGGACCGTCAATGGCCTGGACACTGGCCGACAGGGCTTGGGCCCGTACTCGCACTCCTACGCCGGCGCCTATCAAGGCTTGCTGGCAATCATCAAGACTTCCTCCGCGTCCAAAGGCGTGCTAAAGAGCGCCGATGGAAAACGAACCAAACTATCCCCTATCCAAATGGCGGTGGCTCCGTATGCGCCGCCCAGCGGGAACAGACACCGGCCGTACGGCGTTGTGTCTTATCAAATGAGCCGTCCGTCCAACGTCCAATCCAGTCCTTCGTTCTTGTCCGCGTCTTGCGCCGACTCTAGTTTCGCTCTGGCGTATTCTGGAGCCGTTCTGCCCACTCAAAGCGCGGATGTAGCTGGTTCGGATTATTGGGCACATTATCCGCACATGTATGGATCGGGAAACCGCTCGCCTGATGTTTCCTACAGATCCTACCCTCCCAGTCTAACGATTCTAGACAAAGTCCCGACGCCCCCTGCGATGCACGGCGATTTCTCGGTTGGCCAGTTTTTCGCTCCTGCTTGGAATAGCGTGCTTGCCACGCCAGATAGTGACTGTTATAACCCTCAGGAGACGCCTGCAACGCGCCTCCATCCATACACCCAACAGCCTCCGGCGTTCCTGTGCTGTGGGCCGCAAGAGAAGAACCTCGGCAGCAGCCTGCAGTCTCTGGAGTGCCTCATCAGCGAGATCCACCCGCCTTGCATCAAGGAGTGCATGCTGGGACGCAGATACGAGCCGCACCTTCAGCTGCCTGTGTTGAGATAGGACGCTTCACTGCAAAACATTATTCTCTTATTTTGTGGTGGCTGTGCTTTAAAATTCTATCATTATATTATAATCGAAATCTTGTTAGTTTTTCCTTAAAACAAGCAAAAATATCTGCCAAAGCAGTAAGAAAAATAATCTTGTTTAGCCTTTGAATTAAGGTTACTTTTCTTACTCTATTGACAGATTGCTTGTTTTAAGCAAAAACGTAAAAATTATGAATTTATAAATATAAATAATTTTACTTGTCAAGTAAATGCATCTTGATTCAAAACTGTTTTAGATATTTATACTAGAAAACAAGACAAAAATACTTTTTTTTTTGTGTTGTGAGATGGGTAAAGGCTCTTGCACACAGAGTATGAAATTTCATATGCGTTTTTGCGTATTTGTCATCTTTTCCTATCCAAAATACTTGCTACGGATGCGAAAATGCAGAAAATCAAACCTGACCTGAATTGTTTTTATGACGGACAGAGGAGTGTGTAGAATGTTAAAGACACAATGTGAGGTCGTAATGATTTTTTAACGTGAAAACATTTCGGACTCTGTGTGCAAAGACCTTAATGGTAATCCACAATGAACTGAAGGGTCGTATGTTGTTGGAATTAAGGGACACTGGATTGTTTTTTATCATTAATGGGTACTGTGTTCATCAAGCTAGGGTCACTTTTCAGAAATGGGTTGAAGAGATGACTCTTTCACACATCAGCTCACAAAAAAAAAATCCTATAATATACTGTTGTTCAAAAGTGTGGGGTTGTAATGTTTATGAAAGAAATCTCCTCTGCTCACCAAATTATTTGATCAGGAGTACAGTAAAAATTTGAAATATTTTTATAATTTAAAATGGCTGTTTTCTATGTTGAAATTTAATTTATTTCTGTTATCAAAGCTGAATTTTCCGCATTTCTTCAGTGTCACATGATCTTCAGAAATCATAATATGCTAATTTCTGATTATTATCAATGTTGAAAACAGTCGTGCTGCACAATATTTTTATGGAAACTGTGATACATTTTATTTTTCAGGATTCACAGATGAATAGAAAGTTCAAATGAACAGCATTTATTTAAAATAGGACTCTTTTGTAATCTTATAAATATTTTTACTGTCACTTTTGATTCGTTTAATGCAGCTTTGAATGAATAAGTCATAATTTATTTCTGAAACAAATATTGACCCAAACTTTTGCATTGTTGTGCAAGTTAACAACTCTGCGCTCACGCAGATGATTCAGTTGCAAAAGATTCGGGAGGCGCGGGCTTGATTCGGGATGCGCGGGCTTGATTTGGGGGGGAGGCGATTCGGGAGGCGCGGGCTTGATTCGGGAGGCGCGGGGCGATTCGGGAGGCGCGGGCTTGATTCGGGAGGCGCGGGGCGATTCGGGAGGCGCGGGCTTGATTCGGGAGGCGCGGGCTTGATTCGGGAGGCGCGGGCTTGATTCGGGAGGCGCGGGCTTGATTCGGGAGGCGCGGGTTCACACTGATGACACACGTCCTGAAAGCTGCTGGAGTGTCACTTTATCAAGTTCTCAGATGTTGAACGTCAGACTCAAACTATCAGAATTTACCTTCTCAGACTAGCTGCCAAAAACATGACAGGAAGTGACACGCGTGTGCCGTTTACTCCAATCACTGCAACACGTTCACATTCACTAACTCTCATAAAAGCATCTTAAATAACACTGAATCCTAACAGTTATGATTTGTCCTTTTATAAATCATTGACAATGTTTTTGGCCTGAGTCGTTCATAGAAACACTTAATTTAAATGGAAATAAATGCACATTTTGACTCTTATGTTTGTTGCTGCCAACAGGATGACATTCATATTTATAGGAGTCTTTATTCTAGTTGATGTTTTTATCTAAAGGGTTTCATGTTTGTCCTCAAATCCTCACACTCAGAATGTGATTCCAGACAGATGATGATGATGATGAAGTTTGTTTTAATCTGCTGATCTTCTTCAATAATATTGTTGAATAAATATAATGTAGGAATGTTTTATATTCCTGCTGGTCTGTTTGTCGTTATTTTAAACGCACAACATATGTTAAATGTTAATGTCGCGCCGCTGAAGCCTTTCAAACACTGTCAGATGCAAATAATACAATTATCTAAAAAAGCAGTGTACACCATAACATGTCAAGATTTTTGACAAGATTTTAAATGTGGGATTAAAAAACATTTCTAACTTGATTTTAAAGTGTTTTTATTTATTAACATTTATTCTTATTTTTGAGTTTAAATTTTTCAAATACAGCAAAATATGATTTTTTTTTGTTCTTTTGCTTTTGGGAAGAAATTTTCTTAATGCAAAATATATTTTTCTTTCAATTTTAGTGATAAAATATAGTTACAAAAATTGTTTATTTTATTCTTTTTATTTTATAATTTTGGTGTGAAATTCTCTTTTATTTATCATTTAGATTTTGGGGTTAAATGTGGCTGTTGTGGACAGTCGAGTCTGTTTGTATGTCAGATGTTAGCACAGTCCCTCATCAGGGTGCACGCCGTAGGCTGCTGTCCTCTCGGGGCGGTGAGGTCAGGTGTCTTTATCGGCCCCGGGGCCCGCAGCTAATCAGCTTTGAGTGTGACCTGCGCTCATCCTTTTTATCAGCTCTGCGAGGGCAAAGAGAGCAAACGCAGAAGCAGTGCATGTGAACAGCTACAGATTCATTCATGGCCACAGCTGTAATCACGATCAGTGGTGTCCCTGCAGGACTTACTGCATCAGGGTTTGTGTTCACGCTGAAACGCCCCGCTGTTTTTATCTGAAACGTATAGTGTGTGGCTGATGCGTTTGCTTTTTTCAATCAAATGCTGGAGTAACAGTCATATATATGGAAATGGGAATCTGAGGCGTTTCTCAGAGCCGGATCTGCTCATGAAATGTTTGCATGTGTTGTTGTACTTTAATAAAGCGTGTTGTGGAACGAAGTGTGGAGTGCAACACAACGACGCTTGGGTTTTGTGTCATGCAAATAAATTTGAGTTTATGGTTAATTGGAGTAGTATTGTTGTATTATGCAAAACGTTATGTCTGATTTATCATTTATCTGATTTGTCCGTCCGTTCCGTCCGTGTCGTGTCTGTCTGTCTGTCTGTCCTTTATCCGTCTGTCTGTCTGTCTGTCTGTCTGTCTTTATCCGTCTGTCTGTCTGTCTGTCCTTTATCCGTCTGTCTGTCTGTCTCTTTATCCGTCTGTCTGTGTGTCTGTCTCTCTGTCCTTTATCCGTCTGTCTGTCTGTCTGTCTGTCTCTTTATCCGTCTGTCTGTCTGTCTGTCTCTTTATCCGTCTGTCTGTCTGTCTGTCTCTTTATCCGTCTGTCTGTGTGTGTGTGTGTCTGTCTGTCTGTCTGTCCTTTAATCCGTCTGTCTGTCTGTCTGTCTCTTTTATCCGTCTGTCTGTCTGTCCTTTATCCGTCTGTCTGTCTGTCTGTCCTTTATCCGTCTGTCTGTCTGTCTGTCTGTCCTTTATCCGTCTGTCTGTGTGTCTGTCTGTCTGTCCTTTATCCGTCTGTCTCTTTATCCGTCTGTCTGTCTGTCTCTTTATCCGTCTGTCTGTGTGTGTGTCTGTCCTTTATCCGTCTGTCTGTCTGTCTGTCTGTCTCTTTATCCGTCTGTCTGTCTGTCTGTCTCTTTATCCGTCTGTCTGTCTGTCTGTCCTTTATCCATCTGTCCTGTCTCTTTATCCGTCTGTCTGTCTCTTTATCCGTCTGTCTCTTTATCCGTCTGTCTCTTTATCCGTCTGTCTGTCTGTCTCTTTATCCGTCTGTCTCTTTATCCGTCTGTCTGTCTGTCTCTTTATCCATCTGTCCGTCCGTCTATGATCTATCTATCTAATCTACCTATGGCTGCCTATATATATATATAATATATATAGGCCTATGTATTATTATTATTAATGATTATTTAAATGGGTTACTATAATGCCACATCATTTGGATATGTTCATGTCTGGGACAAATGTGGGATTAACCGGGTAAAGGAACATTACTTGATATCGAAGTCGTTCTCAGATCAGTAGTGAATATATCAGCTAGATGAATTATTGCGCATGCGCGCCCTCTGCTGGTAATGAGGTGCATCACTACATTCAGTGTAATATAGAAATGAATCATACACCGAGTAATTGCATCCAAGCAGTGAACCTCAGTCGTTAAATATCTATAAAGAAAATATACCAGTATACAATATCAAGGCACAGAGATACTAGTTTACAATCTAACATTTTAAACTCTTTAAATAAATTAATACAAATGCGATAAAAAGCTTATTGGATGTTTTAAAGTTTACAGTAAATTCTGATTTTTTTTCTGTAACATATATTTTTTTTATAAATTGTAGCCTAAATTAAGCGTTTGTCAAAGTTAATTTACTTTGAGATGCAGATATCATTTATGTCAATATCGCATTAATTAATTGATCATGTAAACAGATGAAAGTTCTGACAGAAGTTCAGATATTCAGCAGCAGGTGGCGCTCTGACACCATAAATCACCAGCTCGACAACCTTTATTCCAGTTATTAAACATATGTGTCCCTGGAGCACAAAAGCAGTCATAAGCAGCACAGGTATATTTGTAGTAATAACCAACAATACATTGCAATTATCATTATCTATTTTTCTTTAATGCCAAAAATCATTAGGATATTAAGATCATGTTCCATGAAGATATTTTGTACATTTCCTACCATAAATATATCATAATACGTAATGTTTGATTAGTAATATGCATTGCTAAGAACTTCATTTGAGCAACTTTAAAGATGATTTTCTCAATATTTAGATTTTGTTGCACCCTCAGATTCCAGATATTCACATAGTTATAATTATTAAAATATTGTCCTATTATAACAAACCATAAATCAATGGAAAGCTTTCACTTAATTGACTCTTATGACTGGTTTTGTGCTGCAAGGTCACTTATAATCTAATCATTTTTTTAGCTTAAACGATCCATCTTTAATACGTTCATACCATTCAGTTTATTAAAGAAAATAAAATATTAAATAATGTTGTAGATATAAATAAACATTTGTATTAATGTATCTGGCATCTTTAAGTGCATTTTCCCATCATCTGCGTCTCAAGGGGGCGGGGATAATACAAATATTAATTTGCATCGAAACTCCGTAGCCAATCAAAAGCGGAATATGCTAATGAGCTCTTGACAGCTGCGGTCGGAACCGGAGTCCAGCCGCAGTCTGCGAGGACCGGAGCCGTTAACTCTCTCAAACGGACAGGGTTTTATCATGGACACCACGGGAACTTCATTAGAAACGGCTGTCGGTGTGGTTTAACGCGTGGATAGATGAGTTTGCGGTGAAGGAGTCGTTAATAATGTTCCGTATGTTCTCTCTGGCGGCGGCGGAGCGCGGGAGACAGAAGCGGCGGCTCGAGCTCAGTCTGGCAGGAATCTGTGAGCTCGAGCTGCTCAAGCGGAGGCACGAGGCGCTGATCGCCGGGGCGCTCGCGCTGCACTCTCCCGATCCCGAACCCGAGCCGAAGAAAGCCGAGCGGCCGAGCGACGATCCGAACCGCCGGTAAGATTATTACAGTGTCGGGAAGCTTACTTTGGAAATGTTACAAGTTACAGATTTTTTTAGTAATTAAATAACGTAATTCTGTTACATGTAACATGCATTTACTTGACAAGTAAAATGATGTAAGATATGAAGTCTTGTTTTCTAAAAAAAAGGATCAAAGGTAGGCAGGGTAACATTAAATCAAATCAAATCACTTTTATTGTCACATGACCACAGCACATGTGCCTTGGTGAGTGAAATTCAGACAATTATGCAGAAACAATTTACATATAGACAGTACATACTTACAGACATAAGACAATGTGCAGAATACACATACATATACTCAGTACACACAGTGTACTATTAGACATACTTACAGTTATCAATACACAGTATGTACACATTCTACATTATGCACACATATATACACACAATAATATGCGAATGTGCAACAGATTATAAGCTGTGTGTCATGGATGTGCATTAAAACCACCAGATGTGTTGTGTTAGTGCAGTGTGTGTGTGTGTGTGTGTGTGTGTGGTGTGTGTGTGTGTGTGTGTAGTCCAGTTGAACTGTGTAACAGTTAAAGTGCAGTGCATGGCATACCGTAAAGTGTGAGTGTGCTGTAGGGTGTATTATTTCTGAAAACTCAAGATACATTATAATAAAACTCAACACTGATTACTGCCAGACTCAGAATCCTTCTCTTCAGTTCATGTTAAAGCACAGCCTCCACAAAACCAGACTTTAGCGCCTCTTTTCACTTTGAGATCATTACATACAGATTTAAATTCATAACCAGATATAGTTTAATAGCTATGATGCTGGTTTTGAAATCATATCTGTGCACAGCTATGACAGAAACACTGGCATCTAACAATGCCTTGGAAAAACTGTCTTCAAAAATAAAGCATAGACATAAACCCAAATATGAAATAAAACAGTTATCAAATAAACAGTGTCCTATTAAACTCCTGAAACATCGGTGTCTCGTGTTTTAGAGA
>JAPDDN010000128.1:20000-42500 GCA_027422405.1 Ptychobarbus kaznakovi
GTGTTTACATTAATTTACAGCCCGCCTCCAGCAGCGCGAGGGGGGGGGGGGTGTGTGTGTGTGGTGTGTGTGTGGGGGTTTGGGTGTTGGAATGTCCTGAAACAGTAACCGTCGCTCAGTCTTTTCACATTTTTTCTTCAAACTAAGTAAAACGAACTATGAAGTAAAAGGCCTAATGTTTCTGTTTGACGATTCAAACACTAGTTTTGAGCAGTGTAGAGTTGTGCTTGTTGTTTGTCGTTTCTCCGATCACAAATGCAAATATGGTAATATTTACTCGGCGCGATGCAATGCGAAGCATAAAAAGACAGTATAAGTTATTAAAATAAGTAATTATGTATCCACTGGATGCAAAAAATGCCTCGTTTATAATGGGTTTTATTGTTTTTGTCTCGTCGCGCCGGGACACGGCATCACAATACGTAAGGGTGTAACATTTCCATCTCACGCTTGAGGTATTCGGCCAATCACAACGCACCGGATAGCTGGCCAATCAGAGCACGCCTCACTTCTCAGAACGATGAGCTTTGTAAAAATCGACGCGTTTCAGAAAGGCGGAGCATAGAGGAGGAACAATAATGTACAGTATATGTAAAGTAATGTGTTTTTGAACCTTTAACTACATAAACGCATCGCATTACACCAAATACACAAAATAATGTTCTTTTTAGTAACGTCATACGACCCCTTTAAGAGTGAACTCAAGAACCTCTGAACACCAGTCAAGCCCAGATCTGATTCATGGGGTGTGTCTCGATCCGCTGTAAGTGCACTGCTGAGGGAGTCAAAGTGAAAACAGCTGTTCAGCTTTCTGAGTTCTCATATTCATCAGGACTCATATCTCACTCATATTGTCTTCCTAACTAAATATTTTGGTCTGAAATGGCTCAAGCAAACATTGTTCAGCACATGATTTAATTATTTAATAATTTATTGGTTAGTTATTTACTATAAAGTTCAGATTTATGAGTTGTCCGTTATATTTCATTGGCTTTTCAGCGTTGTTGCTGATTTTTCCCTTATAATATCAATAAAAACAGACTAAAATGAGTCACTAATTGTCATTCAGTGCGAGTGTAGATCAAGGTTTCATTCGTTAACATTAGTTTAGTTAATCTAACAACGATACTTATGTTTAAAGCATTTATTAATCTGATAATTTAATAATTTACTAATACATTGTTTATATGTAAAGTTGTCTGATAATATTATTTCATGCAAATATGAACTTACAGTGAACAGTTGCTTTCTCTCTAACTAAAGTGAAGCCAACACGGATGTAAATGACTAAAACTGTAATTCATTGTTAGTTAACGACTATTGACTCCAACTTGTTAATAGACCTTATTGTTTAAAATCAATCCCATAGACCCCCCCCCCCATGTTAAAATACCCAACTTTACAGCAGAAAAAAACGTTTACAGCCTGGTACAAAAAGTGGTTTTGGTCTATATAGATAATTTTGTCCTTCATGACAACTGTGAGGGGGATTAATTTTTTATAACTCATCCGTTTAAATTATATTGAACCCTAAAGTTCTGCATAATTAAGGGCGTGGCCACTTGAGTGACAGGTGGATTGCCGCTGATGTCACCACTGTTGCGCTAGGTGGGCGTGGTTTCAGCAACCAGCTCCACCCACATCCCGCCTTTTTGCCCATTTTCTATTATTCGGGGAGTGACGCACAGCCAAGATGGCGACATTTTATCCTACCCGTCAGATTTTCCTACCTCGGCTTACTGCGCATGCGCGGAACAATATTGTATCCTTTTTCTTACGCTAAACAACAATATTTAATGTATCTGTACTACTGTAAGGGTAGGTTTAGGGTTGGGGTAGGTGTAAACTTTAATAAAACACAATCTAATAGGTAGAAAAAAATATGTAGTGTTGGTTTCCGCTACTAGATGTATCCCTTCTATCCACAACCGCGAATATAACACGTAATTACTGTATGTACATTACTCTAAGGGTAATTGTAGGTTGTGGTAGGTGTACATATTAATAAAACATAATTTAACAGGTAGCATTTTCCGTTGTCGAATTGTACTACCCACTGTTTTAATGGGAGGTAGGAAAATCTGACAGGGTATGACAAATCGACCAGAACACCGGCTCCGGCCACTTTGAGCTTCAAAAATGCTCTTCAGAAACCTGCGGGTGACGTCACGGACACTACGTCCATGTTTTTACAGTCTATGGTTCATACTGAGATCTCTGGCGTTCGTTTGCAGGCAAATGGAAATCAAATGTAAGAGCGATTTGAGACGTTGTTGAGATCTCTTCAGAAACTCTAAAGGAGACCAACTTTCGAAAGAAAAGTTACTTGCATTACAATATTGTGTTACTGACTACTGCCTAATTACGTCACTTAGTTACTTTTTATTTAAAAAAAATATGCATTATGTTACTTATGTATTACTTTTGAGTTACTTTTTCTCACCTGGGCTGGGCTTGTTTGTTAATAATATAAAAGTTATGTTTTTGGCAAATATAAAAGCCCTTTTACATCAAAAGTGAAATGAATGAGCCTCAGGCCGAGGGAAATGTAGATTCAAAAAGCTCAAGCAAACTTTCAACGGTGCTGTCGATCTTGATAGCATGACAAAAGTACTGATTACTGATTACTGATTACATAACTCTCGTTACTTGTGATGCTTTACCCCAAAACCAGAGGAGCCACATGTGATTCCTTCCTCTCCTACTAATTGTTCGTCGACTAGCTCATTCATTGCTTATACATATTATAAATAGTTACTTTATTTCACTCTCTCTCGCACTCTAAAAGAAAATAAATATTGTGACTAAATTATTGATTATTGTCTACTTGTGCAGTTCCTTTCCAACATTGATACGCACACACATAAATCTCGTATGTTATGTCTAATAATATCTCTAGATGTACCACAACTGATTGGTTGATGTGGGACGTAACATTGATCGTGAAATGCTTTTGTCAGATTGATTGAATCTCGTTAGAGCCGTTCCCATGACAGATAGTATGCACTTCATCAGGTTAAGCTAACAGCCTTAGTGCATGATCTTATTTAGGGGCGCTGGAGCCATTAGCATTATCTGCTGACACACCTGTAAAACACACTCACGCATACGCACACGCACGCACGCACGCACGCACGCACGCACACCACACACCACCACCCCAAACAAACACACACAAACACTTACACGGTATTTATTCATGCATTTGACTGAAAAACACCTTTGAAATCTGTGTGTGTGTGTGTGTGTGTGTGTGTGAAAGTGTGTGTGTGTGTGTGTGTGTGTGTGTGTGTTGTGTGTGTGTGTGTGTGTGTGTGTGTGTGTTGTGGTGTGTGTGTGTGTGTGTGTGTGTGCGAGTGTGTGTGTGTGTGTGCGAGTGTGTGTGTGTGTGTGTGTGTGTGTGTGTGTGTGTGTGTGTGTGTGTGTGTGTGTGTGTGTGTGTGTGTGTGTGTGTGTGTGTGTGTGTGTGTGTGTGTGTGTGTTGTGTGTGTGTGTGTGTGTGTGTGTGTGTGTGTGTGTTGTGTGTGTGTGTGTGTGTGTGTGTGTGTGTGTGTGTTTCTGATGTGATCAAATACTGTGATTTATACACTGTATTTTTAAAGTTAGAATAAATAGTTTAAAATAAAGATAATTGGAGTACTTTTACAAGTCTTTCTACTTAATAGTTATATTTGTAATTATTTGTGAAATTTAATAGCAATTTCTGAGTGAAAATAGTTTTAAAGTAAATCCTAATAATATTTTTATTTCAGTAATTGTTCATTTTTTTCCCCAAAATCCATGTTTTAATGTCATTTTAATGTTTTTTATTTAAAATTCCAATGTGTATTAATAAAATTAAATAAAAATTATAGTGGATGTATAATGAATTGAATTCATCAAACTTTTTATGTTTTAAAAAACTTTGTTTTAATTTTCTGGATTCTGTCATTTATGGTTTAATACAAATTGATTATCAAACACATTGCTTATCAAATAAATGCATAAATCTTTAACAGTTTAATTCATATTTTAAGATTGACATCTTTTGTAAAACAAAGTGCCAACAGAAGCTTACTGTTAAAAATACAAATAGATGAAAAAATTATAAAATTCCTTTGAAATTATTTATAAATATACTAGTATTATTGTTCTGTCATAATTTCTCCAAGCTGAACCGAACTTTTATTTTGGCGGGTTGTAGTGCAGTTCTTTGTGTTTCTGTGTATCTGCTACCATAAGTAAAGGGTGCAATGCTGCTCAAGTGACTCTCAGATGAAGTTGGTGTGTTGATGTGCTCATGTAGTGAGTGCTTTTGATTTATTCATACACAATTTGACACACTGATTTCATGTTTTCTGCATTGCTGTAATCTTACGGCCCTACATGTAGCTCATCTTGGTCCAAGCAGAGCATTCGAGTTCATTCTGAGATGTAGATGGTCACAGTGAATTACACACAGGACATTACGTTCCTCTTGTTCCCAGAAGGCCGTTCTGCATTCTCAGCTCATCTGATTTTAATAAACCTACACAGAGACAGCGCTCACATTAGACACAGGCGCAGGCGAGCCAGAATGCCTTGAGATAATGCAGTAATTGGAGTGTGGAGATGACGGCGTCCTGATGTGAGCGTGTTGGTGTTTTCAGGACGGCTCGTGGGGTCTGATGAACCTCTTGCAGCATCAGGTGGGAGAGCTAAAGGTGGACACAGACAGCGGCTCAGTGGAGTCGTCTACTGATGCTGGAGACATTCTCACAGGTACGGATACTGTTCACATGATCACGTAACTAGGGCCCTTTGAATATTTGTTTTTTTTTTCATGCATCTTTCTGCGGAGATATTTAACAACACGTTTACATCATGTTGACTCCTGTGATGATAAAGTTGTTTGCGTAGCTTCTCAGTAATCTAAGGCTCTGTGTAGTAAATGCTGCTCCATCTGAAAGCAGGTGAAAATACCACATTTAATAACATGTTTTTACCAAACTCACTTCATAACGTCAGTCGAGTGTTTGAAATAAATCCTTCTGTGAGATGATGCGGCTTCTTACACAGAATAAGGCACGCAGCATGTCATAGTATTCTGAGCAGTGATAAAGGCACTGCATTATTATAAACTTTATTATAAAGAATATTATAATAAGAAGAACTCCAATAAATCATATATTGTTGTAGTCGTGTGTTTATTAGTCACGTTGAATCAATGAAAGCAGTTCAATCTTGTTTATTCAGCTGCCACTACAGGGATTGCTTGTATTTCTTCAGCGGGGCGAATACTCTTGCCTTCGGATGGAGATTTACTACTGATCACAGAACCGTGCTTCGCTGACAAGATGCAAGCATGAATATCGCAGCTTTTGCTTAATATTGATTGCGATTTATTGTGCAGCCCTACCCAGAAGACAATTTTGATTTTGGTGGAACCGTTGTGAAGGAGTTTTTGATCCCTGGAACGCGATTTTGGAGTAGTTTTGATTTTCTCTCAGAACACATTTGGGCTAAATTTGTGTGTGTGTGTGTGTGTGTGTGTGTGTGTGGTACCAGTGTGTGTGTGTGTGTGTGTGTGTGCAGACCTGGCAACCCTGTGTAACGTGTGTGTGTGTGTGTGTGTGTGTGTTTTCTGTCAGGTTTCTCTGAGCAGGCTGAGGGTCTGTCTCCTGTCGGCCCGTCCGACTCTTCTGGTCTCGGTGAGATCCGCCCCGTCCGGCTCTCTGAGAGACCCAAGTCTGTTGGTAAGCGGACCACCCATATCCCCCCCCCCCCACACACACACACACACTTACAGAGATCCAGTTCACTCCATGTGGCTTCAGTGCCAGAAATCTGAAACTCCTAACCTTCATGAGGATGAGATGATGATGAGAGAAAAGTACTGAATTTCACTCTTTAGCTCTAGACTGTCCTTTAAGATGTATAAAAAGTGTGTTGTGTTTTGGCAGTGAAATGGTTAAAGCAGAGACTTCCTGTCAGACATCTCACACACACACACACACACACACACACACACACACACACACACACACACACACACACACACACACACACACACACACACACACACACACACACACACAGAGAGAGAGAGTCATGAGACCTTAAAGCTTCAGTGTGAAAATACACTCCTGTTGAAAGAAAGACCCTCTCTGTTAGAGCGAACACACACAGACACACACGCTCTCTCTCTCTCTCTCTCTCTCTCTCTCTCACACACACACAACACACACACACACACTCACACACCCACCACACACACAACACACACACACACACACACACACACACACACACTCACTCTCTCTCTTTTCTCTCTCTCTCTCTCTCTCTCTCTCTCTCACACAAATAAATTTTTTTCAAAACAAATAATCAAAAACACATCTGTACACTGAATAAAACATGTATTATCATACATCTAATTCAAGTTTCTTTTGAGAGAAGTGTTATTTTTCCTATTTTTACCCAAAATAGGATGGAGTGGGCATTATTGAGCACTATAAACACATGTAATGTCTGTTTCATTCATACTAGTGATGGGCGATCTCAGTGAACTCGCATTATTCACAGGCTTACAGAGATCCCCCCCCCCCCCCCAATGGCAAACCATTGAAATCTCTTAATGTTTCGAAACCGTTAAAGCTAGGCGATTTCAGAATGGCTAGCGATAGCAAGCTAGCTTTGAAAGCACGATCCCCACCTTCTCTGCGTTATCACTCTGCAAAGCCACGCCTCCCCAAAACACAGAACGATAACGATAAAGATATAGTTCTAAAAATCGTTCTTAGTATTAAAGAATAGCAGAGTCCACACCACAGCTATGAAGATAACGGTACAGAGAAACAATAGCGTTGGAATCACTTTCAAATTTTTTTTTCCAGCTGAAAGATAAAACATTGAAGCCATCAGAATACCCTGCTAAGCGCTCAGAAATTAAAGCAGACGATCGTGTGCTTAGAATAAAGATGCGATGTCATCCGCTGATGTGGACGCTAATATAGTGATCTTTATAGATATCATTCTTGTAGTGAACGGGGTTTAACCTACGACCCGATGAGAGACCAATCTGAGAGACAACGCTGTCAGATTACCTCATGTCTCATAGCGTGTGTGTATTTATATCATAATAAATATACACAGTACACACACACACATATATATTGTGTAAACAAAAACTTTTATTTTAGATGCGATTAATCGTTTGACAGCACTGAAATGTTTAGTGTTGTAATGTTTAGTTGCAATGCTATGCTAAAGAACACTAGGAGGCAAGGCAAGGACGGGGGTTAGGAGATTAGGAGAAAAACTGCAAGAAAGTGTTCGTTAAGTTTGGGGTTTGATAGAGTAAATAAAATTATTTGCTCTACTGACATATCTGTACTTATTATAAGATCATTATAAGCACTAATCTGTGGTCATTTAGGTTTAGGTATGTTGTTTTCATGCTAACTGTCAGCGTCTCTCTCTCTGTAGGTGATGTATTCATCGGCCGTGAGCTGAACGCTCGCATCGCGGTTCCCCGCTCTTTCTCCGCACCCTATCCGCCTCTAGAGGGCATCACTGAAGATGAGCCGTGGATCTGGCATCCCAGTGAGGACGCAGAGGAGGAAGAACCTGGCGCAGACGACTACAGACAGTCGCAGCATGCCGAAACGTACATCCTCGGCCTGATCCAGCGCCGCTCGCCTCCCGCCCGACCCACCAAACCCCGCACCAGCCTGGGACCCGAGGCCCGAGCCGTGGCCCGACAGAGCAGCCTGTGCCGCAAGGATCCACCGTACATCCCTGAGGAGAGACATGCATGCTATCCCCGACTCGCCGGGATCCGCTGCGGCGCTCTGGATCCCAGCAGCAGCGAAGCTGAATCCTATCAGAACGCTCGCTCGCCATCGTCCGACGAGCTTGTGAACGCGCAATACATCCCAGCGCAGCCGTGCCGAGCTCAAACCGCCTCACACCGAACGCATGCCGCTCCCAAACCCACCATCTCACAGCTCAGAGCCGCGGCGAAGAAGTGCCGCTTCACGGAGGACAAGATTGCGCAGAAGAAACCCGGACGAAAAGCATGTCGTGCTCAATCTGAGAACAGCCTGCTTGGGCAAAGAGAGCGCAAATATAACACTATGGAGCGCGACGCTCAAGCCAAAACACGGCGCGGCTCCGGTCACCGCCGCTGGCGCTCCACGCTAGAACTGAGTCAGGACGAAACCGAGACGCCTCCCGAGCAGCCAATCAGACGCTCGCGCAAACCTCGCGTCTATGCCCAACCTCACCTTCATCATCATCATCATCATCAGTTCCCGCCAGACGGCTATGCGCTCCGAGAGTCGGAGTCCAGTCTGAGCGAGGCCGAGTCGCCCGGCTCCAGCTCGCTCTCCAGCGACTCCGACGAGAGCAACGGATTGGTCTGGCCACAGCAGCTCCGCCCACAGCTGGCTCCGCCCTCTCCATCACACCCGCCGCAGCCCAAAGCCTTCGTGAAGATCAAGGCATCGCATGCGCTTAAGAAGAAGATCCTGAGGTTCAGGAGCGGATCACTCAAAGTCATGACCACAGTATGAGTGACAAACACCGGCCTGATCGCAGTGAACTAAACGCAGTTTGAACTGAAGTGGCAAACAGGGTGACCCTTCGCAGGGAATTTGATTGACAGGTGATCTGACCAATCATAACACCGAATCTGCTTTTGTCTGATAAACAAACCAGACAGGACAGTAGATAAACATCGGTGGACTTGAACTTGAAAAACGATGCATTGATATCTTTACGCAGTTAAAACAAGAGACCTTCAGATGTTCATTCATGTTTATTTCATGCTTTAACTACACTCTTAAAAATAAAGATGTTTTTGAAGTGATGCCATAGAAGAACCAATTTTGGTTCCCCAAAGAACCTTTCAGTGATCAGTTCCTAAAATAACCATTTTGAAGAACATTTAAAAAAGAACCTTTTTCGACAATAAATAAACTTTTCTGCACTTGAAAGGTTCCATGGATGTTCAAGGTTCTTCATAGAACCATTGATACCAATTACGAACCTTTATTTTTAAGAGTGTAGTAAAGAGGAAGAGACGATCGGTGCAAGAATTAGGGTTGCAAAAAGGTGTAACCTTTCCAGGAAATTTCGGAAATGTTAGAAAATTTCCAGGATTTTTGGGAATCTTCCAGGGATTTTTGTAAAGTTTCCGGAAATGTTCTACCCCTTTGCAACCCTAGATCATGTGCAGCTTGAACTGAGGTGTTACAGTGATTCTTCATGTACACACTGCAAGTTTCAGGAGTGATAACTGCATTTAAAAATGGGAAATTCTCGCTCCATGTGTGTACGCAACAGCAGTCACTCCTGCATTTGTAACCATACCAACATGTCTTGCAGGAGTGAATAAGAGTTTAGCTGTTTGGTATCTGCCATGTTTTGACTAAAGACTTTTTCCTCCATCGGTTTTAACTAATCTACCGCTGATAGACATGCTGTGTTGTGTTTATGCTCGGGAGGCTGCTTTAGAGAGCGCTGTCTTGCAGTGTTGCCATGTCCTCATATTTAGAAGCGCTTTAAGGCATGTTGTTTGGCCTTATCTCATAAAGCTAGGCACTTTATGGAGTTAATAAAGTGGTCTGTATCGGATATGAGATATATTATGTTTTTGGGGTTATAAAACAAAGCATTTGGCTATTTTAGTTTTTTTGTGCTTGTCCTTGTTTGTTGATTTTTTTCTATGAAGATCTGGCAACACTGACACTTTATGTAATAAGGGCTCGTAATACAGACAAATACACATTTATGATGCGTGATTAAATACACCATTAACAACTAGTTGTTCAGTTTAATACACACTGCGTACAATTTCTGTAAATGCGGTTGTCACAACCTGTATTTGAGTGAATTTTGTGTGTACTGAACGCGATTAAGGAGAAAAAGGTGAACTGACAACCGAATTTAGCTGCAGCTGCAGTGTGTTAAAGAGCCACAAAACGCTATTTATAGTTTGAATTTCTTAAAAAATGACGTTGTTTCATACCAGAAGTAACCTGCTGTGTCTCGTCTGTCGATACGTGTCAGTTTCCGCTTTGCTCTGCGATGTATTTTTCACTGCGTGAGAACGAGAGAGCGGCATGGCTTGTCGGACATAGCAACAGTAACCAAGGGGGGCGGATCTTTGCAAAGGATACATTGTAATATGGATTTGAAATTAAAGAATTTCAGTGGATCAAATTTCAAAGAAATTCAAGTTTTCATATAAATATAATTTATAATGGATTATAAATCTGTTGACAACAAAAAGGAAACATTTGAAAAGTTTGAAGTTGTTTTCTGCACAAATAACGGTTCTATGTCTTAATGTTTGAAAGCAAAGAAAAATCAAACATTAATATTAGTATTTTAAATGTACTGTTGTTATATATAAAATAATTATAATAAATATTATTATTATTGTTGTAATTATTATATTATATGTATTATATACATAAAAAAATTAGGGAACGTCAGTAGTATTATAGTGATGTCTTTTTACATTTATGTTTATGATTTGATATAAGAATGATAATATTAATACTAATAATTACTATTAGTAAATAGTTTCCCCAATTTGTTCTGCCTTTTTTTGGCTGGTAGAACGTTTTTATTTCTCAAGTCACCGGCCATTGCCAGATCAGATCAGGCTGTATGTGCGTGTGTGTGTAAGCGTGTGCGTGTGCCTGTGTGTGTGTGTGTGTGTGTGTGTGTGTGTGTGTGTGTGTGTGTGTGTGTGTGTGTGTGTGTGTGTGTCTGTGTGTGTGTGTGTCTGTGTACGTCTGTGTGTGTGTCTGTGTCCGTCTATCTGTGTCTGTGTGTGCGTTTGCGTGTGCGTGTGCGTGTGTGTGTGTGTGTGGTGCGTGTCTGTGTCCGTCTCTCTGTGTCTGTGTGTGTGTGTGTGTGTGTGTGTGTGTGGGCATGTTTATGTGGTTTATGAGGACACTAATTTGTATAATGACATGGGTATGACATAGGTATAACAAGGAGAAGATGATTTATGAGGACATTTTCAGTGTCCCCCATAATTTAAAACGCTTATAAATCATACAGAGTGAGTTTTTTTGAGGGAAAATAGAAATGCACCGTCTCCTGTGAGGGCTAAGTTTAGGTGTAGGGTAGGTGTAGGGCAATAGCACATACGGTTTTACAGTATAAAAACCATTACGCCTATGGAAAGTCCCCGTAAACCATAAAAACCAACATGTGTGTGTGTGTGTGTGTGTGTACGTCTGTGTACGTCTGTGTACGTGTGTGCGTGTGCGTGTGCGTGTGCGTCTGTGTCTGTGTCTGTGTGTGTGTGTCTGTGTGTGTGTGTGTGTGTGTGAGAGTCTGTGTCTGTGTTGTCTGTGTGTGTGTGTGTGTGTGTGTGTGTGTGTGAGTGTGTGTGTGTGTGTGTGTGTGTGTGTGTATATATATATATATATTTGCAGACTGAGAGAAACTCAACACGGCTCTGCAGATTCACTCTTACTGACTTCACACGTTGTCTTAACACGCAACACTCAAAAGACAGAAATTAAACTCCTCCGAACGCATCACACGTGTAAATACCTGTAAATGTTCCCTGTATTTATGAATGTAAACTGTAAATAAAAACCTGCGGGCCACGTCTGCAAGAACAGAATTCATAACTGTTACTGCTGCCTGAGACCCTCCCTCACCATCGTGTGTGTCTGTCTGTGTGTGTGTGTGTGTGTGTATCTGTGTACGTGTACGTGTGTGTGTGTGTGCGTGTGTGTGCGCGGTGTGTGCGCGCGTGTGTGTGTGTGTGTGTGTGTGTGTGAAGATTGAGACTCACAACAGTAGGACATGAACTCATGTTCAAACTAAAGTGAAAGTCAGTCGCTGGAGATATTTTTTTCTTAATGAGACACAAATGAAGCTCTTCATAACAATATAATCTGTATGTTAACCTGTTTGCATCATTTTTTAAAAGCTACACAGAGGTCCTTACAGGACAACAATACCCTTGTCAAAAAAGATCATTCAAAATATGATATATTTAAGGGTTTTGGTTTTGTTTTTCACTGACACAGATTGTTTTACTAACTTGAGTCCTGATCATAACTACCACTACTTTTTGAAATAAATAAATACATACAAATCAATTATTCTCCATATACTCAATGCTAAGCAGATTGTGGGGGGATTATTACAGTATTATTAGTGCAGTGTCAGATAAAAACTAAATACCATTCACACATACAAACCACACTCTGGTATTTATACAAACACAATTATCATTGTATTTCTTGAATTTAATTGGCCTTTTTCCCCCAGAAATATCAGAAATATTGTAATACAATAATTTAAAAACATTTTAATATTTAAAGCCTTGCCAATAGAATGGAAGTCTTATTAATAAAGAATGCATGATTGGATGCTTAAATGGCACTGGGATTAAATATTGCCATTTTAATGGGTTTCAATGGGGACATTTTTGTCTTTAAGGTCCTGAGTGAAGCTATTTTTGTCAAATAAATGTATGAAATGAGGGTGAAATATTAACATTCCAATAAAAATACAAATTTTGGCCAATTTGATGTTGTTTGCATTAACGATCAAAACAAACACAGATGTTGCACAAGGGTTAAAGTCCTGATGAAACAGAAGTAGCGACAGACTTTTCTTCCATATCGTGACACATCAGAGTGTAGCAAAATTATTGAAAAAGAATAACTGTAGGGCGGGACTTTGTTCAGAGCTGCAGTTGTTGATTGGATGTTGAGATGTGGGCGTGGCTCTCATAAGCGCTTGCAGGGGCGGAGCTAAAGAGCGCTTAATGATTGGAGAAGATCCACTTTAAACATTACAACCTCAAACCATTTAAAAACGACCTCAAATAATTAAACATGCATGGAGGAATTATTCCCAATAACACGTACGCATTTAAAAACAGATGACATGCCAACTGTGTTCCACAGGAGAAAGAATGACACGAGGGTGAGTAAACATGCAGGAGTGGATATTTTAAAGATGAACACAGGATGGATGTGATGTAGAAGTTCTGCTGATCTGATCTGATGTTTATTTTGTAGGCGTGTTTGTTTGCAGTGATTGTGAAATACAAAGTGAAATGCACATTTCTGGCCCATGCATGTGCTCTCACATAAACACTGCTTCAGCACATCGAGCATCCCGCGCTCGCCGCTTTATTAACGCGACGCTGCAGGGAATGAACGCATGAAGCTCACAGACTCAGAGGGGGGGTGGAACAGAGAGCCATTGACGGAGGAATTCTGGGAGTTTGCATAGTTTAAGGGCGTTTACAAGACACTGTTTCAACTAAAAACAGACAGCACTGAAACTTCTTGTGGGTTTCAGACGTTCATTTACACGATAATATCGGTTTAGTGCAAGTTGTTGGAAATTATACTGTCACCGTCTCAGTCTAAACTATAAAACCGTGAATTAGTGAAAACAAAGTGACCGCCACCTACTGGTCTGGCATGAACACTACAGTGTTTTAGTTGTTTTCGTGGATCTGTGTGAACGAGGATTGGTTTGACAAACGTCGTCTGTAAACGATTATTATTTTTTTTAAATTCAAAATATTTCCCCCCGAGTTTAGTGTGCTGTTGTTGAGTCTCTTCAGATGGCCAGTGTTATTTTAGTATTGTATACTATTATATATTTTGTTAATATTTTGAATCAAACGTTTTTTCTGTTTTCATTTTAATTTTAGTTAATGTTTTGGTAAAATTGTTGTGTGTGTTTTTAAGTAGTTTCAGTTTATTATTTATTTTAGTACTTCGACTTAACGAGAAATGAAATCTAAAGGTTAATGAGAAAAGAAAATGAGAAATGTTTCCTTGGCAACTAGCAGCAATACAATATAATTTTTTTAAAATAAAAAAATATATTTTTTTTTATATTTCAGTTTATTTTAGTTAATGTTTATTTTATTTCCAGTAACAAAAATGGTTTAGTTTCAGTTAATAGTCATAATTTTGAACTTGAACCACACTGCAAAAAAAGTGATTTTCTTCCTCTGTATTTTTGTCGTGCTTTTCCGTACAAATATATATAAAAAAAAAACTTAAATCAAGATACATTTACTGGAGATGCAAAATGACTTAAGATACTAAGTTTTGTTTAAAATGTAAAATTAATGAAATGTTAAAATAAGAACAAATATCTGCCAGAGTGGTCAGAAAATAAATTTTTAATTAAAGATATGAATTAATTATTGAATTAAAGATCATTTAAAATAAATGAATTAAAAGCAAAAACAAGATATTTTTTTGGTGCGTATTTTTTCTTGTTTTAAGCAAAAGATTTCAGAATACAAAACTTAATATCTTTAGTCATTCTCTTTCTAGATAAATAGATCTTGATTTAATATATTTTTATTATAGATATTTGAACTGGAAAACAAAAAAAATACCAAGTAAAAAAACTTGTTTTATTTTGCGGTGTAGCTAGAGTATTAGCCAGCAAACATCTTTGATACTTTGCCTGTACTGGTCAACCATCTGGACAGAAGCTAACCAGCATAAACCAGCCACAACCAGTACAGTGAACGGGTGCAGATCTTCAGTGGTTTAAGCAGAGAGAGATAGAGAGCAGCGAGTGTGTATGCGCGTGTGCGCGTGTGTGTGTGTGTGTGTGTGTGTGTGTGAGAGAGATTGTGTGTGTGTGTGAGAGAGAAAGATTGTGTGCGTGCGTGCGTGCGTGCGTGCGTGCGTGCGTGCGTGCGTTGTGTGTGTGTGTGTGTGTGTGTGTGTGTGTGTGTGTGTGTGTGAGTGAGTCGCTCCATCTGGAGGTGGTTACAGAGGCATGTTCCCTTCAGGGCCAAGAACCTGGAGCATTTCCTGTGAGAGCCGGAGTGAGCAGGAGAGGAAGAAGAAGGAATGAGAGGAGAAAGAGGCGTATAAGCCGCTCCCGCTGCACATCTGGACTTCATCAGAGGAGACTGAGACGTGAGCTCACAGATCAAACCTTCTCTGACCTATTTCTGCTCGTGACACTGCTGAGATTCTCCAGAGCTCCAGAACATCAGCCACCTCTGCGCTTGTCCTGCTCTCTGATGAGAGTCTGCACGCACACACACACACACGCACGCACGCAAGCATGCGCACACACACACACACACACACACACACACAGACAGACACACACACACACCCACATTCACTCACTCACTCACACACACACACACACACACATTCACTCACTCGCACACATGCACGCACACACACACACACGCACGCACACACACACACACACACACACACACACACACGCGCACACACATACTGATACACATTTCACAGACTGGGATCTGAGCCAATCACATGCTTCCATACAGCTCTTACTGTGTGTGTGTGTGTGTGTGTGTGTGTGTGTGTGCGTGTGTGTGTGTGTGCGTGTGTGTGTGTGTGTGTGTGTGCATGTGTGTCTGTGTGTGTGTGCGTGTGCGTGTGTGTGTGTGTGTGTGTGTGTGTGTGTGTGTGTGTGCGCGCGTGCGTGCGTGCGTGCGCGTGTGTGTGTCTGTGTGTGTGCATATGTGTCTCTGTGTGTGTGTGTGTCTGTGTGTGTGTGTGTGTGTGTGTGTGTGTGTGTGTGTGTGTGTGTGCATGTGTGTGTGTGTGTGTCCTGACAAAATGCCAGCTAACAGGGAAAGTTATGAACAAACCTTCTGGAAACATTAATTGAAGGCTAGTTCAAAGTTATCAGCTCTTCAAAAACATTCTCAAAATGTTATCACAAAAACATTATTTATACTTTGTTCAGCAAACTTTTTTCTTCTAAAACTTTCATCTAACATTTGTTTAAATGTTACTATTTGTTTCAGAATGTTCCGAGAACATCCAAAAGTAACATTCCCATAATGTTTGCAAAATGATACAATTGTTCCGTTAACATTCACATCATCAAGAAAAACGTTTTGAACATTTAGAGAACATTCATAAATAACGTGTTCATAACTTAATGGGAACGATAGCAAAACGATTTTGCTATCAAACCAGCACAAAATTTTTATTTATGCTCTGTTTTTTGTGAAACATTTTAATAAAACATTTAATATCCTTTTTAAATGTTGATACTTGAACATTCAGAGAACATTTAAAAGAAACCGTTCCCTTAACGTTCACAAAACCAAGAAATGGATGTTTTGAATATTCAGAAATAATGTTTTCATAACTTATTGAGAACTTTAGCAAAATGCTCTAGAAACATTGTTTGTCGGCGTAGAGCAGATCTCGCAGTGTGAAAATGAACATCAGATTTTTGCTGTGACTTATGTTTTTGTTTATACAAAATTGGATTAAACTGTAAAATCACATAATTATGTTTTTTTCTTGAAATGTTAGGCGGTGACATGAGAACAACACATCTTTGCATTATTGAATTTGTGTTGACTGCTTCTTGCACACTGGGTCTCAGTGTTAACCACGCCCCCACAGCTGAAAGGGGAGGGGCCATGCAGATGATTGACAGCTTGACTTCAGCAGCAGCCTGACAGTATCACAAGAACACAGAGGTTTATTTTGTTTGCACACGCTTATCTAATTTACATGATATATATATTAAATTGAATGTATTAAAACCTATTGATATTTCTTTTGACATCATTCTCAGATCTAACTTTCATCAGCCATTTTAAATTTATCATAAATTAAAATATAAATAAGAAAAAAAATTACACTACAAAAAATATATATATTTTAATGTATTAAGAACATTTCTTCTTGGTTTACTTGAACGTGAGAGGAACATTCCATTCTAACATTATGAGAATGTTACATTTGAACGTTCTCTCAACACAATTTTAGTTTTTCCTTGGTAATGCAAACAATTTCCTATGATCATTTTAAAATATATGAGAACCTTTTATTGTTACTGATTGATTATTTCAGAGAACACAAATAACATCATAAGGATGCTCATTGCTGTATGAACATTTGCTCTCAGCATTACACATCAAATATTAATAATGTTTTTATAAGAGTGTCTCATAAACATTAATGTAAGCATGTTTTCTCCTAACTTTTACATAACCTTTATAAAATGTATGGAAACACATGGAAGTAGCAGTGGCTGAGGGTCAGAGGTCAGCTCTCATGTTTCTCTCCAGCATCAGCGGGTTAACCGTGTTCTTCAGGAATGTGAGCAATGGAAACACGCGTCTGCAGTCATGAGATGTTTAGTCTACATCTCGATCTCTCCGTCCTGCACGCTGTGTTTAGTTATTAGCTTCGTTTGGTAAACTCTGCTCTCATTATTGTGTGTGCTGGGATTCTGGCAGGACACAGTAAACACGGTCTATCATCTGACTGTTTTTAACATTTACATGCAGAATAATGTGCTCTTGTGTTGTACTGCCCCGTGCGCTCGTGTCAGAAACATTCCTGGAAATCAAACCCACTGCCTTGGTGTTTAATTGTTCAGAGTGTCTACTTACACTAAGTGCAAATAGCATGTCTTGTTGGCAGAGGCTAATTAGATTAACTCCGCCTACCAATGTGTGATTGCGACAGTCAACAATGAAAAAAGACCCTCATTTTACATCAGTGTCAATGGCGTAGATGGTAAAGCACATGCTTTTTGACGCGTTCGAACCCGCCTTTTGCCAAACTTATTTTCTAGTTTAGTTTAGTCTATTTCTGCAACTTTGGAGCCCCCTACAGTTAAATGAGTGTAATTTACAACACTGTCGTGATACACGTGCATCTGTTGCTGCCGTAAAGCAATCCGATCGTTTCTTGGAATTTCGTACCAGCTCAACATTTACCTTTGTGCCAACAATATGACTTTGACACTGATAGTCCAAGGTAAAGCTAGGTTTAAATGAAACTAATCCGACATTTGAATGCTTCAGTTATAATGAATGAGTGTAAATACAGTGATGTCCAGAGACGGGGCGGGGCCACGTGTGAAGGGGGCGGAGTCAGTCTGCTCGGCTGTAGTCGATGTGAATACCCGGAACAGATGGACGGTTAAACCGAGGAACTCTGGAACACATGAAGACAGCGGTTTAGTTCTGGTTATTTTCAGGTTGTTTCATCACACATCTCTTGTAACTATCAAAGTGAATCAGAACTGCATGACTGTTTATAATATCGTCACAAACTGTGAACTATATCCGTTCTAATCTGATAAATGATAAAACTACCCGCCTCAGAACATTCAGGCAAGGTTCTCAAACATTCTTCCAGTAACATTAATAGGACCTTCGTTCAAAGTGATCTGGTCTTTAATAATGTTCTCAAAACTTTAGCACAAAAACATGAATAATGCATCATCCGTGGAAGGTTTTATTCGGGAAAGTTTGAGTTGGATGTTTTTTAAATGTTTCAGAACATTCCAAGAACATTCCAAAGTAGCGTTCCCATAATGTTCGCATGGAATGGAAATGTTTACTTAAACATTAGCATAACCAGTAAAACAATATTTTGAATGTTCAGAAATAATGTTTTCATAACTTAACGTTGAAAAACATTAGCTGGGCATAAGGCATTAAGATACTGTTAGATATAGTAAACATTGACTTCATTGTATTTTCCCTTACTGTGAAAGTCAATGGCTACCAGCAACTGTTTACCACGTTCTTAAAAATATCCTGTGGGTTCAACAGAAAAAAGAAACTCATACAGGTTTGGAGCAGCTATGCCTTTTAATGTACTGATAAATGGCGTCTCCTTGTGGCTCTCTAAAGAATAACAGCAGAAAACTAGTGTGCTCAGGTGAAAGAAGTTCATCTTGTGTAACCGTCACATGTGCTCAAGCTTTATACGCTTTGAGACTGGATCAAATCATGGAGCACAGAATACTTGATCTGTTATTATCACAACATGAATCTGACCTGACATGAAGTCATGTTATTTTATTGTGCCAGATACATGATCAATTCTTTATGTTTCAGTTTGCAGAAGTGTAGATTGTAGGGAAGTTCCAAAAGTTCCCCAAAATAATTGTATCATTTAATTTTTACTACTTCAGGGATATAACAAAATTATAATAAAACTAAATTTCTGTTCCTGAACAAAGATATTCAGTATATCAAGCAGCAGTGTGAGACCAAACAGACAGCAAACACAGTCATATAGCGAAAGACTAATTACAAAGCTTAAATGTTAATGAAGTCAACAGCCACAGACAAGTTCATGATGCTGATAAAACAGATTCATGCTTTTTTTTTTCTTGTGTGCAATATTAGTCTCATAAAGCAAAAGTACAATTCAATTGTTTCAGATGCTAAAACATAAAAATCATAATACACTCAACAAAAAATTTGGTTATAAAAACAAATCTTACAGCGTTCTACTGGTTTTATTTTCACCCATAATAAAATGTTATTTGAACATTTGTTTTTAATTATTTTAAGAATGTTTAAATGTCCAGTTTTTAAACTCTGGTGGTATTATATTACACAATCTCAGAAATAAAGGTGCAAAAGCTGTCACTTTTCAAAAGGTGCCCTTTTATACCTATTGGGTTCTAATATGTACTCTTTAATTTCTAATATGTACCTTTAAGGTACCACAATGGACTCTTTAGGTACTTTTTGAGAAGGTACTGCCCCAGCGACAGCTTTTGTACCTTTATTTCTGAGAGTGCAGGAATGCACTGCAAAAAAAAATATCTTAGTATTTTTCTAGCTTGTTTTTTGGTATAAATATCTAAAAGTTCTTGAATCAAGATGCATTTACCGTACAAGTAAAATGACTTAAGGTATTATGTCTTGTTTTCTGTAAAAAAGCGTTTAACCCATCCAAGTGCACACACACCTGGAGCAGTGGACACACACACACACACACACACCGTGCACACACCTGGAGCAGTGGACACACACACACACACACACACCTGGAGCAGTGGACACACACACACACACACACACACCGTGCACACACACCTGGAGCAGTGGACACACACACACACACACACACACACACACACACACACACACACACACACACACACAGTGGACACACACACACACACCACACACACACACACAGGAGCAGTGGACACACACACACACACACACACACACCGTGCACACACACACAGTGGACACACACACCACACACACACACACACACACACACACACACACACACACACACACACACACACACACACACACACTGGAGCAGTGGACACACACACACACACACACACACACACACACACACACCTGGAGCAGTGGACACACACACACACACACCACACACCTGGAGCAGTGGACACACACACACACACACACAGTGGACACACACACACACACACACCTGGAGCAGTGGACACACACACACACACACACCTGGAGCAGTGGGCACACACACACACACACACACACACACACTGGAGCAGTGGGCACACACACACACACACACACACACACACACACACACACACCTGGAGCAGTGGACACACACACACACACACACACACACACACACACACCTGGAGCAGTGGACACACACACCGTGCACACACACCTGGAGCAGTGGACACACACACACACACACACCTGGAGCAGTGGACACACACACACACACACACCTGGAGCAGTGGGCAGCCGACGCTGCAGCGCCCGGGGAGCAGTCGGGGGTTCGGTGCCTTGCTCAAGGGTCTCACCTCAGTCGTGGACAATTCCTGCCGGAGCCGTGATTCGAACCCACAACCTCGGGTTACAAGTCCAACGCTCTATCCATTAGAGCCATGACTTCCCACGACTTTTACTTGTATTACAATATTATATTACTCCCTAAAAATGATCTAATTGCGTTACTTTTTATGCAAAGTGCTGCCTTGTGTTACTTTTGCATAATTTTTTTCATTTGGGCTGGGCTTGCTCGTTTGTTGATTATATAAAAAGTTATATTTTGGGCAAATGTAAAGCTCTTTCACACCAGAAGTGAAACAAATAATGCTGGATTGCATGAAGAATAGGATGCAGGAGAAGAAAGTGAAATAAAAAAATGAAGGTCAAATGTTATGTTTATCTACACGATACCATAGAATAACTTTTTGTCTAAATGGTTCCTTAAAGAACTTTTATCATCTGAAGAACCTTTCTGTTTCTCAAACGGTTCTTTGTGGTGAAAGACGGTTCTTCAGATTAGTAAAAGGTAAGAAAGAGATATTCTTTAAAGAACCTTTGACTGAATGGAACCAAAAACGGTTCTTCTGTGGCATCACTGGATCATCTGAGACTTTGGTTAATAAAATGGCATTAATTAAAGGATATTGTGTTATTTAAAATGTATTGCAGGTTTGCCTCATATTTTGAATGTGCATTTCTCAGTTTTGATTCATTTAATGAATACTGAATCTGTTTTTGTGCAGGTGATTTCTCTCAACATGGCAACACAAGAGCTGTCAGTCAATACATGAGAAACAATAACTCTTCTAAATGAAAAGGTAATTTGTTACTTTACTAGTTATTTGAATGAAGTCATCTGATTATGTAACCCTGACACTGGTTACGTCACAGACTGCCTGTCATGATCCCACATAATTGATAGTAAATACTGTAGTGTTTTTGAACCATACTACAGTAAAGTTTATTGTAATGTATATATTGTAGTATTTACAACACTTTGTTAATGAGTGCTACAGCATACTGTAGTATTAATTATAGTGAACTGATAAACTTGAATAAATACTGTAGTATACTCTAGTTTGTACTACAGTAAACTGTAGTGTATTGTAGTATAATATATCCTATAGTTGTATAAAACATAGTACAGTATTGGGTAAAGTAATTTGTATAGCTGTTATATTACCACAGCAACTATAGAATTACCTCAACAAATGAATTCAGGTTCTTTACTATAGTAAATATAGTACTTTACATGGTGTTTTTCATGTGAATGCTCCACTGAGTTTCCTCCTTTTCTGTCTTTGCTCTATTCTTCTTCCCGTTCTGAATGATTTGATCAATCATTATTTGTCACTCTTCGGGAATCGTATCTAATGTTGAATATCTTCCTCTCACGTCTCATGCTGCGTGTGTTGTGTTTGTCTGGTAAAGACTCACCACTAGAGGGGAAAAGAGGACAAACCATCACACAGATGGCTCTTACAGGCCTGTTTCATCCAGTAACACTCACAGATACTGTCTCGAATGATCACGAGCAGCGCTAACGTCGGCTACAATAACAACCTTTACTTTATAGATGTATGTTTCACGTGTTGTAAATTAAGTGTGTAAAAGTGTCATAAATCAAGTGTGTTTTTAAGTGTATTTATTCTTCTCAAGTACATTTATTTTACTGCAAAACTGATTCTCTTACTTGGTACATTTGTCTTGTTTTCTAGTATAAATATCGTAACATTCTTAAATCAAGATTAATTTACTGTACAAGGAACATGGTTTGAGATATTAAGTCTTGTTTTCTGTACAAACAAGTTTTTCCTTGAATGTTTTTTCTTATCTTGTTATTGTCATCTTGTTTGGACTTTGAATTAAGATATGTTTTCTTACCCCAATGGCAGATATCTTTGATTGGTGTCCGCAAAAAGTAACAAACTTTTCATAATTTTCTTAGAAATGTT
>JAPDDN010000128.1:47500-83861 GCA_027422405.1 Ptychobarbus kaznakovi
CAAAACTATAACAGGAACAGCTTCATTTATTCAATGCATGCCGAGAAGTTGTGTCCATTTCAGCAATAATGTTCAATTTGAATGTTCAGTTCTGTTAGATGGGTTTTTATGTACTTTGGAGTCATTTCACAGAACTTGTTTTGACTCAAAAGGCCCTTAAACTGAAACTATGTATTTGCTGAAGAGGATCCAGAAGCTCTGAGAACAGAGAGGAGTGTGTTGTGTGTACGGCTGATGAGCGGGTCGTGGTGTTTAGAAGCAGCAGTGTTTACAGTCCTGCAGGGAAGCTCTGGCTCATGCACACCTCCAGCTGCTGTCTCATGCCTTTCTTTGTGCTGGAAATGTGGAAAGTTCTGTGCAGTATAATGGTTTACGATGTTGCCTTGGTCTTGCTTGCATTCCTGCAGCCACGAGAGCGGCTCGAGTCCAAGGCTGGAAAACTTGCCTTAAAAAAGTCTCAGACATGAGCGCGCTATTCTTAGTTCATCTGCTCTATTTCTGCACCCGCACTCTTAAAGGAGAACGGGCCGTGTGCATGAGGCAGGTTCATGTGACGATCATTCTCTAACAGAAAGCAAGAGCACTGAAAGTGCAGCCAAAATAATAATAATAATAATGTATTATATAATTATATATACTGTATATACTGAACACAATTATAAACGCAACACTTTTGTTTTTGCCCCCATTTTAATGAGCTGAACTCAAAGATCTAAGACTTTTTCTATGTACACAAAAGGCCTATTTCTCTCAAATATTGTTCACAAATCTGTCTAAATCTGTGTTAGTGAGCCGAGATAATCCATCCACTTCACAGGTGTGGCATATCAAGATGCTGATTAGACAGCATGATTATTGCACAGGTGTGCCTTAGGCTGGCCACAATAAAAGACCAATCTAAAATGTGCAGTTTTATCACACAGATGTTGGAAGTTTTGAGGGAGTGTGCGATTGACATGCTGACTGCAGGAATGTCCACCAGAGCTGTTGCTCGTGAATTGAATGTTCATTTCTCTACTATAAGCCGTCTCCAAAGGCGTTTCAGAGAATTTGGCAGTACATCCAACCGGCCTCACAACCGCAGACCATGTTTAACCACACCAGCCCAGGACCTCTACATCCAGCATCTTCACCTCCAAGATCGTCTGAGACCAGCCACCCGGACAGCTGCTGCAACAATCGGTTTGCATAACCAAAGAATTTCTGCACAAACTGTCAGAAACCATCTCAGGGAAGCTCATCTGCATGCTCGTCGTCCTCATCGGGGTCTCGACCTGACTGCAGTTCGTCGTCGTAACCGACTTGAGTGGGCAAATGCTCACATTCGATGGCGTCTGGCACTTTGGAGAGGTGTTCTCTTCACGGATGAATCCCGGTGTTCACTGTACAGGGCAGATGGCAGACAGCGTGTATGGCATCGTGTGGGCGAGCGGTTTGCTGATGTCAACGTTGTGGATCGAGTGGCCCATGGTGGCGGTGGGGTTATGGTATGGGAAGGCGTATGTTATGGACAACGAACACGGGTGCATTTTATTGATGGCATTTTGAATGCACAGAGATACCGTGACGAGATCCTGAGGCCCATTGTTGTGCCATTCATCCACGACCATCACCTCATGTTACAGCATGATAATGCACGGCCCCATGTTGCAAGGATCTGTACACAATTCCTGGAAGCTGAAAACATCCCAGTTCTTGCATGGCCAGCATACTCACCGGACATGTCATCCATTGAGCATGCTGAATTCAATAATGAAATGCCTTTAACTGAAAAATGGGCGTTTAATCTTATCAATTTACATTAGTGATACACTATTTTCCTATTTTGATATTGTGCAGTTGCTTTGACACAATTTGTATTGTTAAAAGCGCTGTATAAATAAAGGTGACTTGACTTGACATGAGCGCTCTCTCCTTGCATCATGAGTAGACACGCCCCTTACTGCTGATTGGCTACAAGTTTGTTTTGGTACTCGGCCGACTCAGTTTTCTAAAGTGTTTTTGAAAAAATACATACCCCACAATTAATGCTTTATAGTTATATTTATCATTAAGTTATGGTTATAGATGTATTGTGTGACGCTCTCTCTCTCCTCGAATATTCGCAGCAGAGCCTCTGGTCAGACAGGTGAAGAAGACTCGGATAAACAGGAATGACTTCGACATCTTAAAGGTGATCGGCCGAGGAACCTTCAGCGAGGTGAGAGGGTTTGTGCTGGTTCTGTTGTGAAGCGGATGAGTATTAATATATTGACTGAGTATATTAAATGCACAGGTGGCTCTGGCCCGCATGCGTAACACACAGCAGGTTTATGCACTGAAGATCATGAACAAGTGGAACATACTGAAGCGTGGAGAGGTAAACTACAAAAACTAGTGTTCATCTTCTCTAAAAGCACTTAGATGCCCAGCTAACAGAAATATGTTCTAAGAACGTTTTGCTAACATTGCGAAAATATTATTTGAAAGTTCTCTGAACATGTAAATGATCAGTTTTTTAAAAAACGGGAAAACGTTTAAGCAACATTCCATTTGATTATTTTATGTTTATTATGAAAAAATTACATTTGAATGTAACATTCTGAAACAAGTAGTAACATTAAAAACGTTGTAGAAGAACATTATTAAAGACCAGGGGCTGGATTCACAAGCATCTTCTTAAGAAATAAGTTACGAAATTTAATATAAATTCCACAAAGTTTATAAGAATATTCTTAAGTGCAATCTCAACAAGTCATTAAAAAGTATCGTGTCACAGGCTAATCATGACCAATCAATGTTTACATTATCAGTAATCGTTGCCACTTCAGAGAACTTGTGCACATCACTATTTATAGTCCTACGATCTATTATGTAGCGAGTGTTGTTGTAATGCTTAAATTTAACAATTAATTTGAAATAACCCAATAAATGCATTAAATAGTTCTTACTATTTGGGATTTTAGACACGTCTGGGGCTATCCTCACTTTCAGAAGTTATTTACAATGATTTGCAAGAAGATTATCTTCAAGAATTTGAATTATTCTGAAGTTTGTCTTAAGAACAAAATCTTAAGGAAAAATAACTAATATTCTAAAGAAGAAATTTTAGGAATACACAATATTCTTAACTTTTTTATTAAGTTAGAAAATAATAAAATGGCAGTTAAGAAGAAATTTCTTCTTAAGAATGCTTTGATAATTTTGAACGAATGTTCTGTTAAAGTTACTGGAAGAATGTTTGTTCGTAACTTTGAGAGAGCGTTAGCTACAGTTCTGAGAACGTTCCCCGTTAGCTGGGTTTAATTATAATGGATTGTTAATGGAGAGCTGTGTGCGTTCAGACGGCGTGTTATCAGGAGGAGCGGGAGGTTCTGCTGAAAGGAGACCGGCGCTGGATCACAGAACTACATTACGCTTTCCAGGACGACAATTACCTCGTACGTCACTTCACACAGCTGACTCACTGATTCACTGATTCACTTATTTACTGATTCACTGATTTACTGATTCACTTATTTACTGATTCACTGATTCACTTATTCACTGATTCACTGATTCACTTATTTACTGATTCACTGATTCACTTATTTACTGATTCACTGATTTACTGATTCACTGATTTACTGATTCACTTATTTACTGATTCACTGATTCACTGATTCACTTATTTACTGATTCACTGATTTACTGATTCACTTATTTACTGATTCACTGATTCACTTATTTACTGATTCACTGATTCACTTATTTGCTGATTCACTGATTCACTGATTTACTGATTCACTTATTTACTGATTCACTTATTTACTGATTCACTGATTTACTGATTCACTGATTTACTGATTCACTGATTTACTGATTCACTTATTTACTGATTCACTGATTTACTGAGGAGGAGGGGGGGGTCTCTCCTTAACCACCATCAGAAACGATTGATCCAAAATTACTAATTTACGCATGAATAATTTCTGTACCCAAGGTAACAATTTAAGGTAATAAAACATTGGAGGGACAATATTTAACATGTTTCTGAAGCGTTAAAATGTCAAGTTTTCTTGTTGTGATTACTTTATGTAAAGTGTATTTAAACGTTTCTTACAGCATTCTACTATCTTTATTTTCACCCAAAATATAATATAACGTACTGTTACTTGTTCCGTTTATTGTTAGGCCTGTTGTTTCTTAGGTCAATCATCAAGTTCAAATTACATGAATGTTCCAAGTATTGATCTCAAAACGGATTCTCTCAACTTTATGAACAATAGCCTATTTTTAGAATGTTCCGTAAACATAAGAACGTTTTGTTCGAACAATTATGCAACTTTCAAAAAACGTCAGTGAAGGTTCTGAGAAAGTTTCCTGTCAGCTGAGTGATAAACAATGTGATAGCAAATGAGAGAAACAAAAAAAACACACCATTTGTAATGCTTTTACTGGTTATAATGGGACTTGTATTGGTTTTAATAGAAACTGTAATGGACCCTGTGGGTTTCTACTGGTAATTGGTCATCTTCTATTGGTGGCTTGTTAAAACTAATAATTCCTAATGATATATGTCCCAAAACACACTACAGAAAACCATTTTTAATGGTTTTAATGGTTAAAAGTTGATGGTTTGTGATATTTGTAATGGTATTTGTAGTGGAAACCATTAGAATTTGCTGTGATGGTTTCTGTTGGTTTTTTCATCTGTTGGTTCTGTCCCATGCAGTGCTCATGAATCATGATCTTCTGTTTGTCTTTTGTACAGTTCTGTCTGTTCATCTGTTCACTCTGGTTCATGAGTGTCTCTCCTCTTCTGCTCTGCAGTATCTGGTCATGGATTACTATGTCGGTGGAGATCTGCTGACGTTGCTGAGTAAGTTTGGTGATCGGATCCCAGGGGACATGGCTCAGTTCTACCTGGCTGAGATGGTGATGGCCATCGATTCAGTCCACAGACTCGGTTATGTGCACAGGTATCTGTACTAACACTGATCAGTTCATCTAAACATGCAAATCATGACAATAAACGATAAACATTCACGTTAATATATATATATAGATAGAGAGAGAGAGAGAGAGAGAGAGAGCTGGGTACGTAATCAGATTCCAAAAATTAAGTTCTTGTAATTAGATTAAATTACACAAAAGGTAATTTCTGAACTTATTTGTTTCGTTTTGTTTCTATGGATTGCTTGGGTTGTTACCAACATCTGGTGAAATTTTCATGTCAACAGCACCTTTAGAAATATATTTACTGAGAAAAATGGTGACGTGTTCAATACTTATTTTACCCGCTGTGTATATATGTCTATATCTATACACACACACACACACACACACACACACACACACACACACACACACACACACACACACACACACACACACACACACACACACACACACACACACACACACACACACACACACACACAATGTATTTATATATAACAACAAGGGACTCATGAACAACCATCACAAAACAAAAAAACTTTTGTAGATCATCCATGTAACTACACACAGTATTAAGAACCAAGGGTTCACAAACCTTTGAAGGGGGTTATTTTAATAATTTTTTGTCTTGTGGACTATATGTAAACATCTTTTATGTAAAATATCTTACTCAGGAATACAAAATTAACACGCATTTTGTATGATCCCTCTTGTTTTGCAAGGGGTTCCCAAACTTTCACATGCCACTGTATATATATATATACACACACATATGAGTGGGTAGGATGTTGTATAGTACTATCCGGATGTCCAGTTTGATGTCTGCTCTCTTCCTGTAGAGACATTAAGCCTGACAACATTCTCCTGACGGCGGAGGGTCACGCGCGATTGGCTGATTTTGGCTCCTGTCTGCGTCTGGAGGATGACGGACTGGTGATGTTTGTCAGACGTAAACCTACATTCAGTCGTGTGTGATTGGCCCGCTGTGCTCATATGTGAGTATATTCTCAGATCCACTCGTCTCTGGCCGTCGGGACTCCAGACTATCTGTCTCCAGAGATCCTGCGTGCGGTGGAGAGCGGCGGAGGCTACGGCTCTGAGTGTGATTGGTGGGCTCTGGGCGTCTGCGCATATGAGATGCTGCTGGGAACCACACCCTTCTACGCCGAGTCCATCTCTGAGACCTACGCCAAAATAATACACTTCAAGGTAGGGCTGGGCGATGTGGAAAAACATTTAATTGCCATTTTTACGATTTTTAACTAGTCAACTACAAAATGTAACTACGACATGATTCAAGTAACTTTTTCTTTATTAACTTTTAATAGTGAAAGATTGCAGCACACACGAAGTTGTCAACATGATGTAAATGTTAATCAAATCACTTGTTAAATATCTTTGCAGAAAAGATGCATGAACTACAACTACATGCTGTACAAACTTGACTTATACATATTATATGTTCAGAAATTATATGAGGAAAATGCTTTAAAAACATTCTCAAGACTCGAGTCAAGGTAATTAAAATTTAAAATGAAAAAAGTATAACACCAGTAGATTATTATTATCTATAAATGTTCTGAAAAAACAATGAACAGCATCTTTCAGTCTGTCACCGGGATGCAAACATGAGATATCAGACACACAGTAGTAGTTCTGTACAGGTTTTATTCGCTTGCGCTGCTTTTCCATTGTTTTCTATGTAAACATGGACGTGTTTGACTGTTGCGCTCGTGTATGATGCATGAAACGGCACTGAACGCGTCACACATGAGCAGTTAATCATTCTTTTGTCTTTACCGTTATCATTGGCATATTGTCAAAGTGTCTAATTCTAATGTTTGCCAATATTTCTATTCAAAATTGAGATCCCCTATTCCCACAACTCCCTAGAATATCATTATAGGCTTAAACATTAAGATTTGTACTCATGGAAATTACTAAATTAGAAGGGGGTGCCAATACTTTTGGCAAGATAGTGTATTTCCATTCAAAATTGAGATTCCTCAATTTATAAAAAAAATTAAATTGTGGCAAAACATTAAATTCGAATGAATCAATAAAATCGTAAAAATCGCCCAGCCATGCTTCAAGGTAAAGGAGCACTGATTTATGACGCTGTAGTCTAGTGTTAAAGTGCAAGGATGTAGAGCTGAACGATAAACAATATCATAAGGAGATTGATATAAAATGTTATGTTGATAACGAGGATTTAAAGGTGACGGCAGCAGTCAGTGCGTGTAACTAATAATCTGCATGTTCTGCGTGTCTCTGTGTGAACGAGTGCTTTCATTTCATCTACTACACAAACGTCTGCATCTCAATATATAAGCACATGAACTTGAGCTGCTTTGAGTCACTTCAACAAGGGCGAGTTTACTTTGAGAAAAACCTCCGTCAAACACACACTGAGACTCACAGATGTTCACCACAAACCTACAGCATACAAGATCAGTTTAACTTGAAGAAATCATGACAGAGATATGATACTATTGTATATTACCAGTGCTGAGGGAAACGCATTACAAGTAACTTAAATTACATAATCAGATTACATTTTCAAGCATCTAGTAAAGTAACTCAATAAGTAAAGCAAGTTGCTTTAGTTACAAAATGACTTTAGTTAAACATCACGTGTGTGTTTTTAATTATTGATTAAATAAGACTGTTATTGTTTTTTTGTTAGCAAGCATAGCAGGTGAGAAAAAAGTTATGTAACAGATTATTTTCCAAACAAAGTAACACAATTAGTTACTAATTTTGTGTCACTAATTAACTTTGCCAACACTGTATATTACTATTATATAATGTACTTCTCAAAATAATAATAATATAAGTATTTAAGGAATATCGTACAACCAAGATATTTTTCCATCCATCTACAGTTCTGTTGAGCCTCATCTTATTTGACAGAAAACAAAAAGTGGGAAAAGGTTTTGTGGTAATATTTTTCACCAAACATCAAGACTGTAAATATTCAGTACTAGCACTGATTTAACTGCACTGACACTATGAGACTAGAACAACGCTGATAATGGCTCTATTGTCTTCTGTAGTGCTGCTTTACAGATGTGATTTCATAACTTTATTTGATTTCAATTTGGCATAATTAACTGTTATTCTCCCGTGTGTTACTTTGAAGCTGCTTGGACACAATCTGTAATGTATAAAGCACTATAGAAATCAATGTGACTTGACTTCAGAGAGGAAAGTAGTTTATTACTAAAGAACTCACTCCATGAGAAACTGACTCTTCCTTGATCATTTTTATTAGTTCATTGTATGATAAAAGCATGCTGCATGTTTCAGAGCTTCCTCTTCAGTGAAACAGTGAAAACAGGACAACAGTAAAAAAAAGACAACTGTAAAAACCCAGTAAACAGTAAAAAAAACACAGTAAACAGAAAAAAACAGTACACAGTAAAAAAAAAAACTGTAAACAGAAAAAAACAGTACACAGTAAAAAAAACACAGTAAACAGAAAAAAAACAGTACACAGTAAAAAAAAACAGTAAACTGAAAAAAACAGTAAACAGTATAAAAAACCAGTACACAGAAAACACCAGTAAACAGTAACAAAAAAACAGTACACAGTAAAAAAAACAGTAAACAGAAAAAAACAGTAAACAGTATAAAAAAACAGTACACAGAAAAAACCAGTAAACAGTAACAAAAAACCGTACACAGTAAAAACAGTAAATTATATTAATAATATTTCTATTTTGAGAAGTAAGCTTTAATATACAATAGGAACATATTTCTGTCATAATTTCTTCAAGTTAAACTGAACTTTTAATTAATTACTACTACTACTACTATTATTATTTTATTGTTATTATTTCTGTTTTGAGAAGTAAGCTTTAATATACAATAGTAATATATTTCTGTCATAATTTCTTCAAGTTAAACTGAACTTTTAATTTGACATGTAGATCTCTGAGTCTGCCAGCCTATTTTTGACTAGTTCCATGACAGTTTGCAGGATTCTGTGATTTGCCCATGTTTGTAAAACATAATGTCTGAATATGGATGAAGCGTTGAGCGTGTGTTTCTGTCTGAACAGGATTATTTTGAGTTTCCTCCGGGGTCGGAGGTGTCCGAGGAGGCACGTTCACTCATCAGCGCTCTGATCTGTGACAGGAGTGAGAGGATGGGCTCACGGGGCTCCGGGGACTTCAGAAAACACCCGTTCTTCACAGGTTTGGACTGGAGTTCCCTTCATCTCCTCTCTCCTCCGTACCGTCCTGATGTCTCCGACGCCACAGACACCTCCAACTTCGACGTGCTAGACGACTGTCTGAGTGACACGGTACCCGAGCCATCAGCTCCGTCACAGAGATGGGGAATCTCAGCGGGATCTGACTCTTCTGCTCTTGTGTTCAGGAAAGCCTGAGTGACGTGATGGAGCGAGCGCCGGTTGGGCTTCATCTGGCGTTTGTAGGCTACTCTTACACAGCCACCAGGTTAGTGACTCTTCATCAGCAGCTTTATTGTTGAGCGCAGCTTTAATGGTGTGTTCACACCAAACGGGAAGCGAATATGCGTATCGCGTCACTCGCTCTATATTACTCACAGGAGGTTTTTCGTGACACTTGCATGAATAAAAACATCACGCGATCAGCCATGGTGGCGATAACTACGATTGCTGCTTTGTAGCCTACCTGTTGTGGAAGTCCCATATACACTGGAAAGCCAAATGCTGATGTGTTTTCAGTGCACCGCAGAGGCGGATGAGTATTTAATGCTCTCAAATGATTAATCGCATCCAAAATAAAGGTTATGTTTGCATAACGTATGTGTGTGTTCTGTGTATATTTAATATGTATACATATATACACACACATACAGTATATATTTTGAAAATATTTACATGTTTATATTCATATTAATTTAATTAATATTATAAATAAATATATTTAATATATAAACAACCTATATGCAATATATACATGCATGTGTGTGTATTTATATATACATAATAAATATACACTGTATATATTATGTAAACAGAAACTTTTATTTTGGATGCGATTAATCGTGTTTGACAGCACTAGTATTGATCCTGCTTTAATGTGTGTTACATTTTACTGCTGTATATACACTAGCTATGTTTCCATACACCTGTTTTTATGCACATTTGGCAATATTACATAAAAAAACGCTGGATGTAAATGCCAAGATGTGGATAAATTAAAAAATGCACATACAAAAACTTTTGTGCACAATTGAGAAGGATACATTTTTTTATCTGATAAGAAAAAAATGCACGTAAACTATGATGGAAACACATTTATATATTCCACCATGTGCATTGAAAAAGTCATGTGACTTTGTGATATGAGATGGGATACCTTGACTGGCAGCGGACCGATCTCGTTCACAGCATCTATAAGTTGTTTTGGTCGTTCTGAAAGCCTGAGCAAAGTCTGTCGTTAGAGTATTTCTGTATAATTGTCTTACACGACTGCGTTCCCAAACAGCAGCATCCGTCTCCAAAAGCAATGACAGCATTAATTGTGTTTCGTCTGCTCACTCTGAGACACAAGTCATTTATTATATATGAAAATTATTATATTCAGTGGCTTCTCCTAGTTTTCTTGGAGATATTTAGTGCCAGTTTATCAGGAAGTGACGATTTTGTTCTCTTTGACTCATTGGATGGAAACGGTGCTTTATTCACAAATGTTTTATACGATATTCCAGTTTTGCGCATAAGTTAAATTATGCGTCTTTAAGTGGAAACATAGTTACTGACATATTTTTATCATTGATAGCAGCAATTTTTTTTATTGGTTGCCGGCAAACGCAGTGCACCCAGTGCAAATTCGCATCTTTGCATTGACGTTGTTTGCAATCTAGTTATGTGAATAATTAAATTTGCGTTTGGTGTGAGCACACCATAAGATGTCCTCACTCTGCTGTGCCGTAGAGAGACGGGAGCGCTGGACCGCAGCAGAGACATCATGATGGAGATCAACCAGCAGCAGGATAGAGATCAGCTCCACCTGCAGGGAAAACTGGTACGATGAACACTGATCGACGAAAACATGACAAAATCATGAAATTCAGTCAGAAATATGAATTTACTGTAAATATGTATTACATCATAAAATCCAGAGAAATAGAAAAAAAACACACAGAATTTCTGAAAGAATACACATTTCATAGGGCGCTCTTATTGTTAAAAAAAATTATTGATAAAGTTTTATGAATTCAGTGGATTAGATATGCTTTCTAATTATTACAATTAAATCAAGCCATTAAAATGGAATTCAAAACAGAGAATTTGGGGGAAAAATGTAACAAAATTTCTGAATAGAGCCCCAAGTAGGGCTTTATGAAATCTGTTTTATTTATTTATTTATTTTACCAAATTCACATTTTTTCTGGATTCCGTTTTAATGGTTATAGTAACTTTTAGTAATCAATATTTATTAGAAGTTTAACAAAAATAAAATTTTAGGGTCCTTTTTTGACCAAATTAAAAAAAAAATTTTTACCCTGTTTTAATTTAGCTGGATTCGATTTTTGGTTTTGTTTTAACTTTTCTGGATTCCATTTTAATGGTTAAATAAAATGTAATAATCCAAAAGCATGACTTATTAATTGAAGTCATGAAACATACAATTTAACATGGGTTTATTAAAAAATTAACCACAATAAGTAATCTTCGTCATGTACGTTTAGAAAGAGATTTGTTTCCATGTGTGCTTGCACACACAATAGTAATGAACCTTCCAGTGCATGCATATAAAAACAACAACAAGACACATTATAATCAAATGAAAGAATAAATAAATGATCAGAAATGTATAAATGAACAAAAAAGTATCAAGATAAACATTAAAACAGACATATTTATAAAATAGACATTTTTACAGATTATCACATATGTACAGTTTTGTGAATAATATGTGACCCTGGACCACACAACCAGTCATAAGGGTCAATTTTATTTAAATTGGCCAAGATACGACTATTTGAAAATCTGGAATCTGAGGGTGCAAAAAAAATCTAAATATTGAGAAAATCGCCTTTAAAGTTGTCCAAATGAAGTTCTTAGCAATGCATATTACTAATCATAAATAAAGTTTTGATATATTTATGGTAGGAAATGTACAGAGCCGTCATCTATTCACATTAGTGATCTTCATGTATCAGCAATCTGAATCAGATGTCAGTGTGAATGTGAATGTGCAGCAGAATCAGGTGTGGCCGCTCAGAGAATCCATCACCGCTGAGCTGATGTCACTTCCTGAACTTCCTGCTGAGCAGAACAAAGCCCAGCCAATCAGCAGCAGCGCAGAGACGGAGCAGAGCGACGCACACGCTTACGAGCTGCAGAGGTACACCAACATACACTCAGCTATTACAGTCCTATCTGATTATAAATTTTCTGCAAAGACAGTTTCAGTCATTTTAGGTAGTTTTTATTATACTGATATATGTTCAAGTGTTCGTTTTTTTGCTAAGTTTGTATTTAGTTTGTCATTTGATGCTAGAAAAATGGGGTGTGGCATCAGGATTGAGTGTTTGTGATTGGGTCTGCAGGAGTTTGGGTTGGACTTTGATACCGCGGCTCCACCTTAAGATCACTACTGCGCCGGCTCAAACTGTAAATTAATCACTACTGCACAGTAGAGGTCTGCACGGGCTTTAAACTGAAGCCCGAACCGGGCCCGTACCCGAGATCGTCTGACCCGACCCAACCCGACCCGAGCTGCACAGTTAAATTTAGAGCCCGAACCCGACCCGAACCCAAAATCCCCCTCCCCCCACAACGAATAGCCAATTAAAAAAACAACAACAAGATACTGCATTTCACGAATGCCTGCAACGGTCAGTTAACAAATACATAAAGAAACAGATTCATCAATGCTCGGACATTTCACAAGGAAAAAGAAAAAACACTTACCAGTTATGAAAGTTTATGAACATCAGGTGCAGCGGTCGCATACATTCTGCCGAGTTTATGAATGGTTGTATAGGACAAGACCATAATTCTTCCACCGTGCAAATTATGGTCAATTTTGTCAGTTAAGGCTCGTTAGCATTCGGCCTACTTTAAATCAAACTCGGAGATGTAGTGCGGTAAGATCATATTTATTTGAATTAATTAATCATTTATTTGAATTAGAGAGAGAGAGAGACAGAGACAGAGACAGACAGACAGACAGAGAGAGGGATGAAAGTTGTGGGTGCATGTGAACCTGTGTCTGCGCGTCTCTCTCTACAAGCAACGAGGCTTAGTTACTTCAAAAACAGCGATGTTACCCCCTCATTGCAAAGAAATATTACGTTGCGAGTCAGTAGCCTATCGAAGCTATTTTACTAATAAAAGTTTCCGTGCTGTTTGTGCTCTGCGCAATCTCTGATATCTGTGCAATAATGTGTGTGTGCGTGCGTCTATGAAAGCAGTGTAGCCTCTACATATCGTTTTGGTTTAGCTACAAACCCGAGCCCAAAGCTATCCATTAAACATTAACCCGAACCCGACCCGAAACCCAGAAGCTCGGGTCGGGTCGGGTAGCAGACCTCTACTGTACAGACTCGAGGTCCAAATGAATCACTACTGCATAGACCTGGGTTCCAAATGAACTGCAAATGTGCAGGCTCAGACTCCCAAATGAATCACTACTGTGGAGACTCAAGCTGTAAACGAATCACTACTGTGCAGGCTCGGACTCTAAACGAATCACTACTGTGCAGGCTCAGACTCCCAAATGAATCACTACTGTGGAGACTCAAGCTGTAAACGAATCACTACTGTACAGGCTCGGGCTCTAAACGAATCACTACTGTGCAGGCTCAGACTCCCAAATGAATCACTACTGTGGAGACTCAAGCTGTAAACGAATCACTACTGTGGAGACTCAAGCTGTAAACGAATCACTACTGTGCAGGCTCGGGCTCTAAACGAATCACTACTGTGCAGGCTCAGACTCCCAAATGAATCACTACTGTGGAGACTCAAGCTGTAAACGAATCACTACTGTGCAGGCTCGGGCTCTAAACGAATCACTACTGTGCAGGCTCAGACTCCCAAATGAATCACTACTGTGCAGACTCAAGCTGTAAACGAATCACTACTGTGCAGGCTCGGACTCCCAAATGAATCACTACTGTGGAGACTCAAGCTGCAAACGAATCACTACTGTGCAAGCTCGGGCTCTAAACGAATCACTACTGTGCAGGCTCAGACTCCCAAATGAATCGCTACTGTGGAGACTCAAGCTGCAAACGAATCACTACTGTGCAGGCTCGGGCTCTAAACGTATCACTACTGTGCAGGCTCAGACACCAAAATGAATCACTACTGTGGAGACTCAAGCTTTAAATGAATCACTACTGTGGAGACTCAAGCTTTAAATGAATCACTACTGTGCAGACTCAGGCTCTAAATGAATCACTACTGCTCAGACTCGGGCGCTAAATGAATCACTACTGTGCAGACTCGGGCTCTAAATGAATCACTACTGCTCAGACTCGGGCTCTAAATGAATCACTACTGTGCAGACTCTGGCTCTAAATGAATCACTACTGCACAGACTCAGACTCCCAAATGAATCACTACTGTGCAGGCTCGGGCTCTAAACGTATCACTACTGTGCAGGCTCGGGCTCTAAATGAATCACTACTGCTCAGACTCGGGCTCTAAATGAATCACTACTGTGCAGACTCGGGCTCTAAATGAATCACTACTGCTCAGACTCGGGCTCTAAATGAATCACTACTGTGCAGACTCGGGCTCTAAATGAATCACTACTGCACAGACTCAGACTCCCAAATGAATCACTACTGCACAGACTCAGACTCCCAAATTAATCACTACTGTGCAGACTCAAGCTCTAAATGAATCACTACTATGCAGACTCGGACCCCAAATTACATCACTTGCACTGGCCATACTGGGATGTTTTGGCTTAACTTTTCTGGAAAGAAGTGATATATATGATATATATATGTGTGTCTGTGTTGTGTTTGTGTGTGTCATGTGATGTGATTGTTTTCCACTGTAAATAATATGGTAATTCATAGTTTTTACTAACAAAAATGATACATATTGGATTAAACCGCTTCTTCACTGTATATGGAATCTTACATTTACCCATTTAACAGGTTTCTACTGTATTATTTTAGATTTTTGTCTTTGTGACATTTGTTAGAGTGAGCAGTGTATGACTGTGCAGTAGTATTGATGGATGTGCTGCTAGTAAATACAGTGCTGTTGATGTTCTCCAGGCGTCTGCACAAAGCCGAGCACAGGAACAGAGAGCTCGAGCAGGAGATGGCCGGACTGAGAGAGGAGATCCTCAGACTGACCGCCGGCAGGGACCAAGGTCAGGAATGATCTGTGATCTAGAATTAGCATTACAGATGTCACACTGGCAGATCATCAGAGATGTGTGTGTAATATTATCTGTACAGTGTGTTTGAAGCTCTGCCCTGAGAATAGTGATACATATCCTCTCCGGGAATAGATAATGAGACACAACAGAACAACTGCAGGATCACATGACGAGGCCTGTCACCAAGTTCATGCCTGACGATTATCAAACAAATAATAACTGTGATTAACCGTTTAATTGTCTGTTTTGTTCATGCCACATTCAGTGGAAGCCTAATTATGTATTTATATTTTTACATGAAGACATAATAAAATTGGCATTTTTAATGCTATTTAATTAAATATTTAAACTTCTAAAAATCGTTTTAAATTAAATTATATATATGTATATATATATTTAAGTTATTTATTGATAATTTATAGGACATTTATTTTTAGTAGTGCTGTCAAACGATTAATCACGATTAATCGCATCCACAATTTTTTTTTTATATAATATATGTATGTGCTGTGTATATTTATTATGTATATATAAATACACACATGCATGTATGTACTTCAGAAAAATAGGTTAAGTGTATATATGAAATATGTTCATTTAGAATATGTTATATGAATATAAATATAGATATGTAAATATTTTCAAAATATATTGTATTTATGTATACATAATAAATATACACAGTAGACACATATATTATGCAAACAATAACTTTAATTTTGTATGTGATTAATCGGGATTAATTGTTTGACAGCACTAATTTTTGTAATGTTTTGTTTCAGCAATGTTTTAGGCCCAATTATAAAAACTTATAATAAACGTATAAGTTCTTAGAGAGATATACATATTTACTAATACATTATGTATCAATCTAATATATTATGTATTAATCTAATGACAGGCCAACATAGTTCTATAAGCAAGAACAATTAACAGAAAATATGCATTTTTATGTTCATATTTGGTTTGGGTCCAATTATTAATCTTCAGTGAAAGTTTAGTAAAGTTTTGAAGCTCTTTTCTGTGGGTCTTAAAAAGGTTAAAAGTCTTAATTCGCACAAATGAAAACATTAAAAGGCCTTAAATCATAACAGTGAGTCTTACATTTATGAAATCATCTCATTAAATGTGGCATGAACTGCTAAACGAATCTCTTCCTCAGTATTTCTGTGTTGTTTTCCAGTGCTAATATCTAAACTTCCTTAATTCAAGATACATTTACTGGAGATGCAGCATAAAGATATGAGGTCTTATGAAACAGAACAAAATGAAGTGAATTTATGATTAAACAAGAACAAATATCTGTCAGTGGTGAATCAAGACAAGTTTCCCTTTGTATTAAGATGATTTTTTCTGAGCCTATTTGCAGATATTTCATAGAGAGGCCTTAAAACTCTTAAATGACCTTCATAAACCTGCAGAAACAGAGCGTGACCAATTTAAGACCGTGTTCTGCTTGTGATGAGACATAATGTCTCAGATGATTCCTGCACATCTTCTGTCTCTGGTCTGTTGAACTGAATGGTTCTTTGTTAGGCATGATGTTTCCTCACGCTCTGCCATCCGGCTCACAGCGGCATCAGTGTGTGTGTGTGTGTGTGTGTGTGTGTGTGTGTGTGTGTGTGTGTGTGTGTGTGTGTGTGTGTGTGTGTGTGTGTGTGTGTGTGTGTGTGTGTGTGTGTGTGTGTGTGTGTGTGTGTGTGTGTGTGTGTGTGTGTGTGTGTGTGTGTGTGTGTGTGTGTGTGTGTGTGTGTGTGTGTGTGTGTGTGTGTGTGTGTGTGTGTGTGTGCTGAGGCCGATCTAACAGCTGTTTCTCCTCCAGTCACAGAGCTGTGTGTGTGTCGGCCGCTGCGCTGTCTGGACTCCGTGTGGGACGTAAGCCTCTCTCAGCACCTTTAGCACTGCATCTGTCATGGCTGCGTGTCACCTTTATCTGCTCTTGTGTCTTGATCTGTGTGTGTCATTCCTACACGTGTCAGTCACATTGTCCACTGAAAGCTGATTGACAAACCTGATGTTCGTAGAGCTCAGTGACGCCTCCTGCCTGCCATTACCCGCTAGTGACGCCGCTGCACCGACACCTGCTGCTCTTCAACAGGGTGAGTGCACTTACATGCGTCTGCATATCAGCACTGCACACACACACACACACATATATATATAGAGAGAGAGGGGTCAATACCACTGTAGGGTGTCTTTTGGTGTCCTGTACATAAATATCTCATTTGCCATGATAACTTGACATAAAAATGACTATGAAAGGGTGTGTTATATTAACCTAAGTTTTTATATTCATAACAAAAGCATTACTTGGCTCTTTATCTTTATTTCTATAGATAGATAGATAGATATTAGATAGAGAGATGTGACAGAGTTCTCCCGTGTTTAATCTGTAGTAACGTCTCCATCAGCGAGTGCTCTGGTGAACATGCGTCTCCTGTGCGGTGTTTGATTGACAGGTGTGGATGCCGCAGGTGAGGAGTGAGTCGTATCTGCTGGTTTGTGCCGAGGGGACTGAGCTGCAGCTGTGGGAGCGATGCTGAAGAACACTAGATAGTCAACAGCAGACGCTGTGATCTACTCTGTTGTGCAGTAGTCTGATCTCTTCTTCTCTGTTCTTCAGTTCCAGTCTATAAAGCCTTTTCAGCACCGTGGCCACATGATTGAGTGAATGATGTAAATCACTCAAGTCTCCTGCTTTAAAGCAGACATGACTGGTTCACTAGTCACGTTTACAACTGTTTCAGATCCATATTCTGATTGCACTCGTATTCTGAATATGATGTTTATGTGCACAAATATGATTGTTTTAGGTCTACTGATCTACACGTTTTTTTTTTCTTGCTGTTTCTCAAAAGATTTCCCAAGAGAGTCCAGATGTTGCCGTTGGTTATGCAGTATGTGCTCAATTATAATTTTTATTACACAATTTAATTAGAAACCCTTCAGAAATACCCCAAAACTCGGACTCCAACTGGAAAGAACTGTCCTTGATTCTGATTGGTTGAGCCGCGTTCGAATCCGTTGTTAATTACTCCACAAACATACACCTTTGTTTACTTTGTTGCTCGGCAACCACTTCGTTCCACCCACAACTGTTTCTGAGGAACTACATTGTTTGGTGGAAGAATACTGTTTTTATTAATATCATTACACTTAATTTGCTCTGTTTTATTTTGTGAAACCTTACTAAGTATATGGAATAACCGTTTTATAAAAGCACTAAGCTCCTAGAAGCCGTGGTTTACAGTGAATTTATAACGGCTAAGGGGGTTTTAACAACGCCTCTAGCTGTTATATATTCACTGTAAACCACGGCTTATGGGGCGTATTGCTTTATAATAATAAGTGTTAATATACATTTTAATTCATTGCCATTTCAGAAATGAGTTTCCATTCTTGAACACCTTCAGCTAATTATTATCACCCATAGTTCTCTGCGGTCTGAGCATGTGAATCTCTTCTCAGTGTATTTTCTGAATAAGGTGTTTACATGCAACACGTTTCTCGTTAAAGGAGTGGGAATCAGAATTTGGAGAATTAAAATGTGTGACCCTGGAGCACAAAAACAGCCATAGCATGGGTATATGTGTAGCAATAGCCAACAATACATTGTATGGGTCAATATTATTATTTTTATTTTATGTCAGCTAAGTAAAGATCATGTTTCATGAAGATATTTTGTAAATTTCTTACCATAAATATATCAAAACTTAATTTTTGGTTAGTAATATGCATCGCTAAGAACTTAATTTGAACAACTTTAAAGGAGATTTTCTCAATATTTAGATTTTTTTACATCCTCAGATTCCAGATCTGCCAAATATTGTCCTATCATAACAAATGTATTATTATTTATTATTATTAAAAAGCTAATTTATTCAGCTTTCAGATGATTTTAATAAAAAAAATGACCCTTATGACTGGCTTTGTGGTCCAAGGTCACATATTGTCTTAAACTGAATCAGGTGATCAGATTGTGGTGTTTAATATGTGACTACACACTAATCTGAATATTGCCAAATTCTGATTGATATCAGAATATTGATGTGCATGGCTGTAAATGAAAAAAACCTTTGCTGTATGTGATTCAGTCTGTCGTTTGTTTGCAGTTTGTTGGGTTCATTTTGCGGTCCTGCTTTTATCTGCTGTTTATGGCAATCTGCACTGAGAAGCATGTAGTTTTTTCACATGTGTTTGTTCAAACTATCATATACTACATCATTATTTGTCAGAGATATATTTTGTACAAAAAAAATGAAGTTGTTTTAACATTAAAAACTATTTAAGAGTGAATAAATTAGAAATAAAGTTGGCTTATTTATTTAACACTGAGAGAATTCGTGCTGAAATGGCGTTTGGTCTCGTACTGTATCGCGTCTCTTGTCAGTGTCTGCGCTTGCTTGGCCATTTATTGTGATTAACAGGAAAGAATTGGAGTAGTATTTTGTTAGATGGTATAAAAAGCTTAGTTTACCGCGGCAGCCGTTGTGTGAAGCCCTCCTCGTGAGAAGACCGAAGAGTGTAAAGACCATCGACTCTACCGTGCGACTCCTCCGGGCAGGGACACTGCCAAAGGATATAAGTATCGCTTTTTATTTATTCTCTTTCTTACTGCTTGTTTCACTTCTGTTTTAGTTTTTATAACCAATTCTTACTATGTGTAAGTTGTTGTTTGTTAGCATGTGTTCTTTTTTTAGGATTACTGATAACTACTGCCGTTTGATTTATCTATTTTAATTTGAGATTAATTATGTATAAATTTCATATGTCTTTATAGGTATTTACTTTAACTTTAGTTTTAATAAATTGGAGTTATTTTAGTAACGTTACTTCAACATACTGCATGGAAATGAAATAACATATATATATATATATATATATATATATATATATATATGGGTGTTTGGCTTAGTGTCATGTTAGAATCATTTTTACACCTTTTGTTGTTTTAATATTTTTTATATTTTTGAGCTTTATTTTTTGTTTTCATTTAAATGTTAAGTTTTGAAATGTTGTTGTATGCATTTGTCATTTTATTTAATTTCTCCATTTTCTTAAATGTGTATTTATAGAGTTTTAACTTATAGTTTTAGTTACTTTTTCTTATTTGTAAGTCGCTTTGGATAAAAGCGTCTGCTAAATGACTAAAGTAAAGTAAAATAATTCAAATGATTTGTTGTGGAAAGATGTGTCCAGTTTAAAGCAGCCTATGCTGTTTTGCTGGTCTAAGCCTGGAAAGTGTTTTTCCAGATCTCACTAACACCTGAGGATATTTTCAGCAGTTTTGTCTCATAACTATAGTGACTTTTAGGGTTAGCTAGTCTAGGTCATGGGCTTGATTCCAAGAAACACACATCTTGATAAACATACTTTGATTACTTTGCCATCGTAACACTAACCCTAATCAATAAGCTGCAGAACATGCCTTTAAAACTGTCACTGTCCCGTATACGGGACGCCTAAGTTTACTTCACTATATTACACTTAAATCCTAATGTAATCATGACAAACTATATATCATTGGAAAGGTCTAAGTCTCTGTTGTTACAAATTATTTAGGAACAGTAATAGATTCATTTATGACAAGAGTGCACCAAGCGTCTATGATAAATCAACATCATAACAGGAGTTCTGACCTTTGTCACAAAAAGTCTTTATATCCTTGCCTTTTTCCCCATCACATGTTTTAGCAATCATCATAAGTTGTATACCATTTGAAAGCTTAATATCTCAAAATTCATCCTGTGAAAACCATTTTGAAATCGGACATTGCGTTACCATAGAAATGGTACTTCAAAATGTTTTGGTGGTCTCCTCCCCCTTAGCGGCGGTGTCATATTACAAAATGTATTACGGTCTTTTAGAATCAAAACTTTTTATAATCTTGACAAAATACATATCGTTGGAAAGGTCTGAGTCTCAAGATTCCATATTGAGAAATTGATAGATTTGTGACATAAATGCATAAAAAAATAATTCAATGGAGTTTCAATGGCACCCGGTGGCTGTTTCTGGTATAACGCCTAAACAAAATTGCATATGAACCTCAATTTTTTTTATATCAACTTCAAATTTGGAACACAACTTATGTAGACATATGGCTTTAAGTTTATAGCAATTTTGGATTTTTTACAATTTTTGTTTTAAATATTCCTAATTTTCTTCTTATTATCTGATAAAATATGAATTATAATAATTTAAGTTTGGATACATTACTCTCGTGAATTTAAAAACTGTGGGTAAACTTTAGAGGTCCGTCTTAGTCTAGTTAATTTTTTTTTTTTCTGTCCTCTAAATAGAGTGGGTGTGGCTTCTGTCCTCTGTATAATAATTTAAGTGGGTGTGGCTTCTGTCACTCTGTACGGAGTTTTCAAAAATGGGTGTGGCTTTTGTGCTCTGAAAATGAGTGGGTGTGGCTTTGTCCTCTGGGAGTGGGTGTGGCTTCTGTCCTCTGTATGGAGTGGGTGTGGCTTCTGTCCTCTGTACGGAGTGGGTGTGGCTTCTGTCCTCTGTACGGAGTGGGTGTGGCTTCTGTCCTCTGTACGGAGTGGGTGTGGCTTCTGTCCTCTGTACGGAGTGGGTGTGGCTTCTGTCCTCTGTATGGAGTGGGTGTGGCTCCTGTTCTCTGTACGGAGTGGGTGTGGCTTCTGTCCTCTGTATGGAGTGGGTGTGGCTTCTGTCCTCTGTATGGAGTGGGTGTGGCTTCTGTCCTACACATGAGTGAATCACCATACAGACTGATGTTGTGTTCAGTGTATTACTCCCCCTAATGGTGAATCCCAAGCCATGGACGTGTTTGACTGTGTGCTGTTCTGACTGTGGAGATTAAAGCCCTTTGTATCCTTTGTCAGCCTAAATAAAATCTTCAAGAATATAAGTTAATATTTCAATCATTTATATACACATTCACATGTTCACTGTTCTCTGATGGCCGTTAATAGTCACACTGATAAGCAGGTAAACAACAAATATTTAATACTTTTTCTTGAGTGTATTATTTTGAGTGTTTTTATCTTAAAATTATGCATTATTTTTATTGATGATTTTATTAATTATTAGCTTTTCATCAGTACGTGAAACCCAGTTTGGGAAAATATGCTTTAAAGAAATCATTAATCAAAAATACAGAATTATGTGATCATATATATGTACATCACATTTAAATTATATATATATATATTTATTTATTTATTTATTAAAAAAGGGATTTATTTTATTATATGTATATATTATTATAAATATTGAATATTAATATTCATATTTTATTTAATATTTAATGTTTATGTTCTCATTTATTAAAATTAAATATATATATTGACATTTATTTTCTGTAACAATCCTGTGTTTTGTGACCTGTATTCTAATACTGAATTTATTTATAATGGCTCTTATACATGGCTTTGAAATTGTCCTAAAATGTTTTACAAAACTGTTATATAGCTGCTCACATCAAATAATTATATATAAAAATTTGTAAAATGATACACTGTTCAGAATGAAGCTGAATGAGTGATATTCTGTATGTTGAGAAATAGAGATTTATTTGGATTTGTAATCATGAAAAACAGCTGAACAGAATACAGTGAACACAATATTGCCTACTTTTAGAAAAGTAGTGCATGAAACAACACACATTATACAAAGATATATATTCAGAACAGAAGATTGTCACATAGTCGTCATCTATGCTGCGGGTTTTATTCCACAAGTGCCAAAATAATGATGAGAATGTTCTGTGTTTAATGTCCTCATCAGAAAGTTGGTATATTAATTATTGTATTTGTGTGTAAAGTTTTTGAAAAAAGAGGCAAAGTTTTGAAAATGTGAGCGAGTAGATGAAAAAAACAGTAACATTATATCAGTTAATGAAATACGTTTTTTTTTTCAATAGCTTACACACATTTTCAAAACTTTGCCTCTTTTTTTCCAAAACTTTACACACAAATCCAATAATTAATATACCAACCTATTAAAGCTCTGAAATCTGTTTTGCACCTTTGTAATAAACTGATATTGCTTTGCACACACAACAGGCAACATCTCTTGCAAAATGAAGCACTGCATTCAAAATATCACAAACACATCTCAGAAGCAAAAATGTGTCTTGCAAACACATTTGCCATAACATTATAGTTTTGGATATATATATATATATATACACACAGTTATTCATGAGCTCTTGTGTAAATTTCTGCACAAGATTGAAAGTAATTGTCAGAGAGATGTTAAAAATCACAGTTAACTCAAAAGCAAGATCGAACCCTTTTTCTTTTTTACAGTAAGCAGCTGTGTTTGTGAATACAGTATTACACAGTATGAAAGAAAAGAAACACATCAAGCATGTGTAGTTCTGTAGATGTGTGTTTGTAGCTCTAAAGCATGATTGCTCGGTGTACAGTGAAGCACATGTGCAGAGTTAGTGATTAATTACTGTGTCGTTCTGATTGCTTGTGTTTGAAAAAGAAAATCACGATAGGTTCTGCTAGATTTTTGTGTGTTGTGTTTTGAAAAAAGTGCATAAAGTCAAAGGCCAATAATGAGTGTCTAGTGTGTGCTTCTGCTGTTTGAGTGTCAGCTTTCAGAAATTGTGTGACAAGGAAAGATTTTGTGTGTAAGCATTTGAAAAAAAACAGTAATTATAATGTTGCTACTGTTTTCTATGGTAACCAGTTCTCTACCGTAAATTCTACAGAATTAGTTTTCCAGCGCTGGTTCACACACACACTGAAGGTGGCGCTGTGCTTCACATGTAGAGTCCGGCGGCGGGGTACAGCATGAAGGGGGCGATGCTGTGCTGCGCTGGGCTCTCCAGCATGTGTTTGCGGTAATAACGGCGCAGTGCCGGGCTGCTGGGGTGCTGCTGTCTGACGTGGAGAAAGTATTCGTCCGGCCGGTTGGAGGTGAAGCCGCAGTCCTCGCACACGAAGATCTTGGAGCGCCGCTGGCGGTATGCGTACTGCTGCCGGACGCCGTGGATCTTCCGCAGGTGAGACTCCAGAGAGCAGCGCTGCGTGAAGGCTTTCTCACACAGATCACAGCAGTACGGACGGATACCTGCGCACAGAGAGAGAGAGAGAGAGAGACTCCAGCTGCTCAAAACCTGCAGACTGTTCATGGGAATCAGGGTTAGTGCAGTCTTTCTTTTATATTATACTTTCGTGTTCCTGTGGCTCAGTGGTAGAGCATTGCGTCAGCAGCGCAAAAGGTTGTGGGTTCGATTCCCAGGGAACACATGTACTGACAATAAATGTATAACCTGAATGCACTGTAAGTCGCTTTGGATAAAAGCGTCTGCTAAATGCATAAATGTAAATATCAAAAATCATTAGGAGATTAAGTAAAAATTATGTTCCATGAAGATATTTAGTACATTTCCTACCGTAAATATATCAAAACTTAAGTTCTGATTAGTAATATGCATGGCTAAGAACTTCATTTGAACAACTTTAAAGATGATTTTCTCAATATATAGATTTTTTTGCTCCCTCAGATTCCAGATTTACAAATATTGTCCGATCATAACAAACCATACATCAATGGAAAGATGATTTATTTGTTGATCTTGTACATCAGTGTCGTTCATCTATCATTTCCTCTGATTTTAGGGATTACTCGTGGTTAAGGTTAGGTTTAGATGTAGGGATAGGGTCAAGACTCTAACACACATCTAACCCTTATGTTTTGTAATAAATATTTCCCTCATAAGGCCTAAAATAGCTTTTTTTTCTCAGAAAACTTATATTGATCAATTTGTATAATTTTTGTGATTTTTTTTGGGTAATTTTGAGCAAAAGGAAAATCATATTTTATCAAATACTACATCTGAATTATATTCTGTAATATTATCAAAGCAAATATGCAGTAGATGGCTTCCATCAGTGTCCCAAAGCTTGCACAGTCCTTTACCCCCTTCTGGATCCACATTTCACTCGGTAACATTAGGCAGTTTTCAATTATATGCAGTTAGTGTTCATGATCGCATTTTTTTAAGTCTTGTACCATTTAGATGAACACTCAATTTCAGGTTAAAGCCGCAGTACGCAATTTCTGAGAAGTGCTGATGAAAGTGGATCAGACCAAGCACCAAAACACACTTGTGGCCAATCAGCAGCAAGGGGCGTGTCCATTAATGAAGGGGAGGTGCCTGTGTTGCATAGCTGTTTGTGAATTTAGGGGCGGAGCTATCAAGATTTGTTTTTGGTGATTTCTATTATCAACCGTGTTTCTCAGAAATCACTGCACCTTTAACGGTTTAACCTGCTTTGAAACAGTCTCTTGTAGAAAGTGCTATCAAAATAATAATAACGTGCCTTAACTAAAACTAAAACCATAAAATAAATTACAATTCAATGAAACAAACTGGAATAAAATGAATTAAAACTATATCAACATGTTTAAAAAAACATGAACATTGCACAACAAAATTACTGAAATTTTAACTAAATTTAAAATTTAAACAAAAAATCTAAAAATAAAAATAATTCAAAATATTAATAAAATAAATAGTATCTCAAACATATTACAATAACACTGCTGGGCATCATAATGCACTATTTTTTAATGTTTGAAGCGAGTAAGACTTTAAAAAAAAAAAAAATTATGTAAGAAATTAATACATTTATTAAGAATGCATTAAATTGATCAAAAGTGACAGGAAATAAATATTTAATGTTCCAGAAAATGTATATTTCCAATAAATGCTGTTCTTTTGAACTTTCTATTAATCTGTGAATCCTGAAAAATAAAATGTATTACAGTTTTCACAAAAGTATTGTGCAGCACGACTGTTTTCAACATTAATAATCAGAAATGTTTCTTGAGCAGTAAATCAGTATATTATTATGATTTCTGAAGATCATGTGACACTGAAGACTGCAGTAATGCTGGAAATACAGCGCCGCATCACAGAAATAAATGATAGTTTAACAGATATTCACATAGAAAACCGATATTTTACATTATAATAATATTTCAAAATATTACAGTTTTTACAGATTTTATTTTCAAATTAAATTAATGAGCATCGGTGAGTACAAGAGATTGCTATACTTCAGAGAGATACTATTATAGTTTCTAATATTTTGAATGAGATTTTAATCTATCGTCCGGTTTTATTTTGATTTCAGTTAATATTTTATTCATTTAGTTTTGTGGTTTTGTCAGTTTATACATGTGTTTATATAATTTTAGTTCTTTCAGGACATCAAGTTAAACTGAATGAGAAATGTTGCCTTGTCAACTAGCTAAAATAAGTGTTTTTTATATATATATATATATTTTATTTCAGATAATGTTTATTTTATTTGAGCTACAGTTTTTTTCAACTACTCACACATTTTCAAAACTTTGTCTCTTTTTTCAAAACTTCACACAAATCAAGAATTTCACACACAACATGCAAAATGCCTCACATCTCTAAATATCTCTAAATATCACAAACACATCTCAAAATATCTCTAAACATCACAAACACATCTCAAAAGCAAACATTTGCAAACACCTTTGCCATAATATGAATTCCTGTTAGATGTGTGTGTTGGAGAGAGAACTGTGTGTTGTGTTTTGTCAAAGGCTGATAATTAGTGTCTGGTTTTGCAGATTTGGTGTGTTTCTGCTGTTTGAGTGTCAGCTTTCAGAAACTGTGTGGCAAGGAAAGATGTGTGTGTGTGTGTGTGTGTGTGTGTGTGTGTGTGTGTGTGTGTGTGTGTGTGTGTGTGTGTGTGTGTGTGTGTGTGTGTGTGTGTGTGTGTGTGTGTGTGTGTGTGTGTGTTGTGTGTGTGTGTGTGTGTGTGTGTGTGTGTGTGTGTGTGTGTGTGTGTGTGTGTGTCTGTGTCTGTCTGTGTGTGTGTGTGTCTGTGTGTGTGTGTGTGTGTGTGTGTGTGTGTGTGTGTCTGTGTGTGTGTGTGTGTGTGTGTGTGTGTGTGTGTGTGTGTGTGTGTGTGTGTGTGTGTGTGTGTGTGTGTGTGTGTGTGTGCGTGCGTGTGTGTGAGTGATGAGATCTCACCGGTGTGTGTCCTCATGTGTCTCTTCAGGTCGAAGGTGTCGTTGAAGCCCTTCCCGCAGAACCTGCAGGGGTGTCTCTTGAGCATACTGTGGCACTTGAGGTGACGCGTCAGCATGCGCTGCAGGGGAAACACTTTATGACACATGGAGCACAGGAACTCAGACGAGCCGCCGGATTCACGCGCCTGGAAGCAGAGCGAGAGACACATGAGCTTCCTGAAGATGCAGGTCCAAACCCTGAGGATCTGCAGCGCATCTTCACCTTGTTCACCGGCGCCGAGGCTAGTGCAGGAGGAGGACGAGAACTGTGTGCCGGCTGAACTCTCTCCATCCCATAATCCTCCCGGTGACGCTCCAGAGCAGGTGTGTGTTTGTGCACGGCATGAGCGCGCTCAGACACTGACTCCAGACCAGCGCTGGGAGTCTGAACAGACACTGAAACACACACATTAGACGGTTACAGACCGCCGTTTGTTTTCCTGAAATAAAACAATACATATATACTGTATATTTAGCCCATATGTATATATCATTTATTTTTCTTCATTTTAATAATAAATTAAAATAATGGAAAAATAACAACCATGTACAAAGTGAAACCTCCAGAATGAAAAAAATACAAACAAACCAATAAATAATAATAATTTGTTTTGTTCTTTATTTTATTATATTTATTTTGTATTTATAATGTTATTTTGTGTTTTATAATAATGTAAATAATAATTATTATTATTTTCATTCTTTATTTTATAATAATACAAATAAAATAATCAATAAATAACAACCTTATACAAAATAAAACCTTCAGAACCCAAACATAAGCCAGTGTAGTATTTTTTGTGTTTCATAATAATAAATAATAATGTAAATAATAATAATAATTATTATTTTCACAGTTTATTTTATAATAAAAAACAAAACAATCTAAAAATAACAATATACAAAATAAAACCTCCATAACCCAAAAATAAACCAGTATAGTATTGTTTTTTTGTTTTTATAATAAATAAAATAATCAAGAAAATAACAACCCTATATAAAATAAAAACTTCAGAAACCAAAAATAAACCAGTATTTTATTTTATAATAATAAATAATAATTGCAAATAATAATTAGTATTTTTAACTTTTTGTGTATAATAATACAACATAAAATTATAATAATAAAAAAACATGTGCAAAATAAATCCTCCAAAACCAGTATAACAAAAGATGATAATTATCTAATCTGAGTGTAACTCCTGAGGATTTTGGACTGAATTAAGAAATTAATATCTTTTATTTCTATTATATATTTCAACAAAATAGACAAAAAACTCTTTGCCTTTATAATGTTCCTTTATTTCTAAGATGCTTAAATAAATGCATGTAAACTTCTGTGAACAGTTCTTGATGGAAAGTCTTCGTTCTAACTCGATCAAATAAAGCCGCCGCGTGTGAGAATAGAGTCTCATAATCAACATTCATATGTGAATAAACATAAATACATAACAAATACAGCAGTTTCCAGACATTTCCCTTCATGTTTAAAATCGTTCATCGTTCATTCGCTCTCGTGTCGTTCAAACTCTTTCTTTCTTCTGTGAAACACAATCGCTGAAAACACAGATTTATTGATTTTAATCCATTCTTATTTTGATTCTCTAAATATTGATTTTTAAATATCAACTATTTTCAGTTGATGTGTGAACAAATCTGAACATCCGAAGCCATTGAAAGAACTTACCGAAATAAATCATGAATCATATATTCAATGAATCAGAAAGATAATATCAATAATATCAATAATAAATCACATTTAACTCAGGAAGGACATTCGGTGTTTACAAACTCCATATAGTCAGCTGAAAAAATGTGTCATTATGATCAATATATGCACTATATTACATATTCATGATATTTTACTGAACTTTGATATTTAATATATGTCTGAATAAATCCATCATCACAAGTTATGATATCCACTGTATATGAGTTTATATTCCAGCAACACACTAAAGTAGAAACTACAATGTTTAGCATTGTTTATTTCATCATTAAAACTGAATAATGTATATAGATGAATATTAATGAGTAATGTAATGATAATGATAATTAGAATAAAATAGAAGGTTACGCTTTATTTTAAGGAGTCCTTGATACAGTGTTAATTACACTTAATTACTGAGTTCTATTAACTAACTACATGTACTTCTATGGTTAGGGTTACTTCCATGTAATTATGCATAATTAAAATAGAACGTACATGTAACGTGTTAACAAGGACACCTTAAAATAAACTGCTACCAAATCGAATAGTTATTTTAATTTAATGATAAAATAGTTATATAATTAAAACGTAAAAAAAGGTTAATTGAATTAACTTTTTTTAAGTGTTTGCAATCGATTTATTTTAGCTACATTTAAATAAACAAATTTAGTTGACTAACTTTCATAATTTTTATATTTAAATGTAGCTAAAATAAATATTTTGCAACCACTTACCTTCAAAAATTGAGTATAATTTTTATTTTAAAAACAGTTTTTGTTTTATAATACGTTGTGCAATTTCTGGGTTTGTTTACAGATGACGTTGATCGAGTAATGTACCGACTGACCGGTATAGAGACGGTCCTCGCTGCAGCGGATTGCCTTTATGTCCAAATGAATCAAATTGAATTGAATCGCAAGTTTGTGGATCAGAATCTCCGTCTCTACGCCTGCGACCGAACCACACTGGACTCCTCCGGCTTCAGACGCAGAAGGGTTCTCTTCGTTTGAGTTGCGCAGAAGAAGTGCGCTCAGGTTTGGAGGCCCCGGTTGGAGACGGGCTGATGGGTTTTTTGGGTAGCGTACCTGTGTTGGGACTGAAGCAGGGCTCCGGCTCCGGCTCCGGCTCCGGCTCCGGCTCCTTCCACTGCCATCCGGCTCCGGCCGCCTGCTTTCTCTTGACCAGGAACGAGCGAGGCATCTCCAGACTGCTTTACGGCGTGCTGTCTAGAGAGTCAATCTGAGAGCGGATGATTTCCATATCTCTGGAGAGAGGAGGACACACCTGTGCTTTAACTGCTGCTCCGCTGGTTTGCATGCCAGGTAGAGAGAATCTGGTCTCCTCATTTAACTGGACCTGCCATGCAAATGGTCCTCCGGCGGCGCGGGGCTGAAGGGCACAGCAAGCTCAGCCACACTGCTAGGAAAATCTTGCTTTTATTCCACGTTCCAGTTGATTGTCTGTCGGGTTTATGTCACCTAAACTGGGACAAAAGCAATTCAAATCTCCTGCTTTACTGTTGACTATCGGTTAACCTCCCGGTCGAGGAGCTTGAATGGCTTTCTCTAGTCCTAACAGGTGTGCTTTTCTTCTTCACATGACAAAAGCATCGCCATCAGTTATGTGTCAGCCTAACGGCGTCTGTGACAGAAACACTGCAAACAAGCTGCTGGATAGAGACATATAAATATATATATATAAAACAACATTTCTCATTTTCATTTACTTTAAGCCGATGCGCTAAAACACTGAAACTGAAATGATACGAATACAAACTGTGTAAAATAATCCTAAAGCTGAGAGTAACAAAGAATGTTACAATTAATTATAATAAAAGGACAAAAACACACAACAAAAATAATACAAAAATAAGTGATGGTAAAAAGAGAAACTGATTTTAAAAAAAAAACTAATTGAAAATATTACTGAAATCTGTAATCGTATCTCAATGATATGAAGAAATGTTCATTGAAATGAAGGATAACTCTGAAATCAATATTTTAAAAAAAAAAAATTAAGCTATTTATCATGGCAACAGCTCTTATTTTCATCTACTTTAAATTGATGTAAAATTAAAACTGAAATAAAATTTAATAAAAACTGACATAAAAAAACTAACCGAAATTAATTTTAAGTTCAAGCACTGAACTGGAAAATACAACTAAAGCTGAAATAAATAAAAAAGTATATAAAAATAACGAGAATTAAAAAGTTAATTGAAATGAATGTTAACTCTGAAATACAAATGAAAATATAAAACCATTTAAACATTTTATTTAAGCTATTTACCATGGCAACATCTCTTATTTTCATGTTTAAATTGAAGTAAAATTAAAACCTGAATAAAATGAATAAAAACAATATAGATATTTAAAACCCAGCTGAAATGAGTTTAAGCTGAATGACTAAAATAATGAATAGAAATATGTCAAAATTAAAACTGGCATCAAAATTAATCGGATAGTAATATTAAAAACAACAATAATTTATTCACAATCATTTACACTGAATAAATAAACTGAAATAATGGGTTCAAGTTGAAGCACTATAATAACTGGAAACAAATGCTATCAAAATCTGACATTTAAAAATTAATACAATTGTTATATAAAAAATAATAAAAATGACAAAACAACATAATTAATACACATTTAATATTAACATCGAAAACAGAAAATATACAAAATAAACTATGAATAAAAACAGAGATACATTGCATTGCGCTGGATTCTGAACAGCAGTTAAAGCCTGTATAATAAGAAAAAGTGCTGTATAATAATGATGACTTGACTGACGTGATTTATGCAGAAGGCTGATGTGATGAACTCAGATTTACTAGCACTAATGTAATGCACTACGAGCAGTTGTTCATGTTGTGCTGCTGAAGGACACACAGTACACTAGATACCGTCATGCACACACTCGCTGTAACTGTATGCAAATGTGTTGAGGGAGAGAGAGCAGGAGCGCGTCTGCGCCGAGCTTTCAGAGCCGAACCGTACACACACGTCAAACAGTCCAATGCACACTCATTTGCATGTTTCTGTGAGCGCTGGCCTGCTCAGACATGAAGACGCTTGGGCACAGTGTTTGACTGGGAAATGTCTCTGTTTATAATGTGAACCACACCCGCTGGACACAAACACAGCCAAGAGTCCTGCAGCTCGAGCCTCTTAATGTGTCCAGTGCTTCGGCAATGTCACGACTTTTTACAATGCAAATAAAGCACTTCAAGCTGAATCCGGTTTTGAGGAATATTTGGGTCAATTGGGTCACTTTATGACTTTGAAATTATATTTTGCATCACTCCGATTGCTTTCTTTCACCCCCAGGCATTATTTGGACAGAGTTAAAAGTACACCAAGGGTAAATTAATCAAACACCAGGCCTACTTTAGATTTTCTTAATAAAACTCATCTTGCTTTTGATAACAGCATCTGACAGATGCATACATGTCAAGCGTTTATAATATGTGACCCTGGAGCACAGACGCAGTCATAAGCAGCACAGGTATATTTGTAGCAGTAGCCAACAATACATTGTATGGGTCAATATTATACATTTTTATTTTATGCCAAAAATCATTAGATATTAAGATCATGTTCCATGAAGATATTTTTAAATTTCCTACTGTAAATATATCAAAACTTAATTTTTTATTAGTAATATGCATTTCTAAGAACTTAATTTGAACGAACTTTAAAGATGATTTTCTCAATATTTAGATTTTTTTGCACCCTCAGATTCCAGATTTTCAAATATTGTCCGATCATAACTAACCATACATCAATGGAAAGATTATTTAGTCAGCTTTCAGATTATGTATCGTGGCCTAATGGATAGAGCGTTGGATTGAAACCCGAGGTCCAAGGTTTGGGTTTGAATCAGCTCTGGCAAAGTGTCCACGACTGAGGTGAGACCCTTGAGCAAGGCACCGAACCCCCGACTGCTCCCCGGGCGCTGCAAGTGGCTGCCCATTCCACTTGTGGGTTAAATGCAGAGAACACATTTCACTCCTCATTATACTCTGTATAATTGGTATGTGACAGATAAAGCATCTGGCTTAATTTGTTTGTTGTTGTATACAATCCATTTCAGAAAATTGCCCCTAAGTGATTGTTTTTGTGGTCCAGGGTCAATGTTGAAACTAATTTTCATGCTTAAAGGGATAGTTCACATAAAATGAAAACCATGTCATTGTTTACTCATCCCCTTGTTGTCCCAAACAAGGTCATTTGAAGAATGTTGGGAACCAAACAGCTGTTGGTAGCCATTGATTTCCATGTATGGAAAGGAAGTCAATGGCTACCGTCGACTGTTTAGCTACACACATTATTCAAAATATCTTCCTTTGTGTTCGACTGAAGAAACAAACTCATAAAGGTTTTTGAATCATTTCAGAGTGGGTGACAGGGTTTTTATTTTGGGGTGCACTATCCCTTTAAGAACGCTTTTGTAAATCCAAAGTCACATTTATAAAAAATGAAGCATGGACACTGCTTATTAAAGAAAACCTTATTTACATTCATTCCAGTGTTTTATAACATCTCGCTGACTACAGTTCAGTCTGTTCGCAGATCAGTGCTGTGACGTCACCGTATGCAAATCAGGCGATCCGAAGAACACGCCCACCGCTGTTCGCGTGTGTCCTCTATCTGTTCTTCACTATAGACGTAACTCAGTTCACTTTCTATACTTTATTTTCACGGCTTTGTGTTTGGATTGTGTGAATGTGTTCTGTCAGAATCATTTCGATGTGAAAACGTGAAGCACCTTGACTAATGTTTATTTCAAGTGTCTAGAAGTACTTTATTTAGATTGTGTGACTGCTGTAGATAACAGAAATAGAAAGCTATTTTCTGTGAATGTGCGAGACTTCCGGTTCATTAGCCTCTATCGATAAATAACTAAATGAAAACAAAGTACAGTAAACGGTAAAACTATTTGCTCTACAAACCAGTGTGTTTTTGATTATGATAATACATTCAAATAATATTTAAAAAAATACCTGTTTGCACTATCGAGCAGCATAATGGACTGTTTTTGTATGGATAAAAAATAACTGGAAGCAATGACACCGGAAGTCTCGCACATTGTGACACAAGTGACGCGCAATTCTTGCATTAATAATAAGGAGGACACTGTGATTGGAGAGAGTTGACATTTGTTTATTAATATTGTATATATATATTAGTGTCTTGCATTACAGAAATGTAACCTTGGACCACAAAACCAGTCATAAGGGTCAAATTTTGGAAATTGATATTTATACAACACCTAAATAAATAATATTTCCATTGATGCATGGTTTGTTATGATTGGACAATATTTGGCTGAGATACAACTATTTGAAAATCTGGAATCTGAGGGTGCAAAAAAATCTAAATATTGAGAAAATAATCTTTAAAGTTGTTCAAATTAAGTTCTTAGCAATGTATATTTATAATCAAAAAATTTGTTTTGATATATTTAAGGTAGTAAATTTACAAAATATCTTCATGGAACATGATCTTAATGTCCTAATGATTTTTGGCATAAAAGAAAAATGTATAATTTTGACCCATGCAATGTATTGTTGGATATTGCTACAAATATACCTGTGCTGCTTATGACTCCAGGGACACAAATGTTGGATATCAACACGTGTTTTCCAGTTTAGCTGATCTGTTCACTAGTGACATTTACACAAAACCTCCACAAGAGTTCAGCAAAGAGCTCGAGTCAACCCCCCCTCTGTGAAATCTTGCTTATTTGGAGACCAATAGAAATACAAGTACTGAATAGAGATACAAGTATTGAATAGAGATACAAGTATTGAGCACTGTTTGTCAGACCTCACAGAGAACAGGGAACGTTCTCATATGGATGATTGTGCAATCTTCTGCTGATATGTCCAGGCATACTGCATTCATTGCGTCCAGGAGTGACGTTTGATCATGAGGTTGGGGTCATAAACCTTCCACCTCCGTGAGGAACAGAATTCCTCTGTGTGGTTGAGCAATGGCGAGTAAGGTGGAAGGAAAAGGGACATCATCCTGGGATGGGCTGCAAACCATTCTGTGACTGCATGAGAGTGGTGGAATGCCACATTGTCCCATACAATTATCAATGTTGGCTGATTTCTGCTCACTGCATCCTTTCCTCACCTGGCACAACTCTTCCATAGAGCTCATCCAGGAACAAAAGGAATCACCTGTGGTTGGTCCAACGGTTTTGATAGCATTTCCTTTTCTTTTATTCAGTTTTGCATTATGCTATTGTTTTGAACTCAAGTTTAACCATTTTAAAAGAGTATGTAAACGTGTGCAAACTGGCCTGTAGGTACACAGAGTTTGACAGTTGTTGTGTCGAAACGAGAAAATCATTCATGGAATTTGAAAGAAGTGGTCAATGAATGCATGTTGTGCCAAAGCAATGAAAAATGATCCCCAGTTTAGCTCACACAGGCTGCTGTTGTGCTCACTGTGTGAAGAGCTTTGAAAAAGTGACTTTAGTATTGAGAAATGTGTCCTAACGATTGTAAAAAACTGTAATGGAGCGTTAGCAATACTTTCGTAGAACATATTATGTTCCCTGCTGAAGAAAAAAACAATAGAACCCTGCCCAAAACATTATAGAACATCTAATAGATTTAAAGGTATTAATGGGAGTTATATTGTTTTAAAAGAAATTAAAATGGTGTCTACTGGTATGTAATGGATTACATTGGTGGGATGTTAAATCCTATTGGAAAAATGAATTTTGTAATGGTTTTACTGGAAAAAGCTAATGGTTTATAATGGTATTTTAAGGGAAACCATTGGCATTTCTGTGATGGTTTCTATTGGGCTTCTATTGATTTTTTTAAGCAGGGTTGACTGGGCTGGTTTTGAAGGACTCTAACGTCTCCTTCATCTCACTCCCGCTGTTTACTGTTAAGCTGATATTGTCAGGTGTGTGTGTGTGTGAGAGAGAGAGAGAGAGAGAGTGTGTGTGTGTTTGTGTGAGTGAGTGAGAGATGGAGAGAGGATAGAGAGTGTATGTGTGTGTGTGTGTGTGTGTGTGGTGTGTGTGTGTGTGTGTGTGTGTGTGTGGGTGTGTGTGTGTGTGTGTGTGTGTGTGTGTGTGTGGTTTTGTGTGTGTGTGTGTGTGTGTAGTGTGGGGCCAAATGCCCCACAAGGATAGTAAAGCCCTGTGAAATGTGTTGACATTGTGGTCCCCCGTGGGGAATGTGTGATGGAATAAAAAAAAATAGTAAATAATGTTTTGTGAAGTTGTTTTAATGCAAACAGAGTTTTCTGTAAAGGTGATTTTAGGTTAGAAATTTATCTTTTTGGTAGGATAAAAGTAATGAAGT